>OX442371.1:14980194-15078275 GCA_949357725.1 Hyperoplus immaculatus | reverse complement strand
AAGCATGAGACACACGTACACAGAGACACACACACACACACTTACACACACCTGTACAAGCTTAACAATGTGACCTTCAGTTAAATGGCTCGGAGAACAGCAATTAAAACTTGAATTCTCTGTTTTCCTTTGCACTCGTTTTTTCTCTCACTCACTTACCCTTTTGTCTTCATCTCTCTATCCCTCATTTCCTTTCCCTCATATCTTCCTTTTTTATTAATGTCTTCCTCCTTTTTTCTCCCTCTCCCTCCTCGTTCTTCTTTTTTTATTAATGTCTTCCTCCTTTTTTCTCCCTCTCCCTCCTCGTTCTTCTTTTTTTCCCTCCACCATACTATTGTTGATTCTTTGTTTCTCTCTTTTTCGTGCACTACATTTCTCCATCTCCTTCTTTTCCTGACGTTTCCTCTCCTCCTCTCCCAGTGGACGAGTACATCCTGATGGCCAAAGAGAAGCATGGTTACAACATGGAGCAGGTAGGGCAGAACGGCACACTCACACCAAAGGATCATTCCACTCATCAATATGCAACAGGAGAGAAACTAATCCAAATGTCTGACCCTGTGTGTCCCTTCAGTCTCTGGGCATGCTGTTATGGCACAAACACGACGTGGAGCGATCGCTGGCCGACCTGGCCAACTTCACCCCCCTTCCCAGACGAGTGGACCGTGGAGGACAAGGTGCTGTTTGAGCAGGCCTTCAGCTTCCACGGCAAGAGCTTCCACCGCATCCAGCAGATGGTGAGAGACCAAGAAATCAACAGGCGCACTCTCATCATTTTTGGTACAGAACTTGGTGTTATTTTCCCCAGTACCTGAAGGAAGTAAGCGATATGGTCCTTTTAGCCAACTTCCTCTCAGTGACTGCAGTTAGCAGTCCCCTCCCTCGTCCCTCGTCCCTACGTCACCACCACATGAACACACAGACGTCTTCATCAGATAGTGCCGCGATGGAGAGCAGCGAGTCATCGTTCACGTGAACAGAGACCCGCCTCTTTATAGCGCTCTGTCTCCTGATTGGGAAAAAAAAAACAGCGGGATACTCAAAATTGTCTGGCAATTACTGCAAAGCTGAATGACTGGGAGACCCGTGTTATGAACTGCGCATACTGTTTAAGTGATATGAATATAGAATGATTTTTCACGTATATTAACCAATGAATATCACTTACTTCTCCTTTAATCCTGATCATTTATTGATTGTAAATGTGTTTGCGTTTAGCTTCCAGACAAGCTGATCTCCAGCCTGGTGAAGTATTACTACAGCTGGAAGAAGACCAGGACCAGGACGTCCGTCATGGACCGACAGGCCAGGAGGCTAGTGAGCAAGAGAGAGAAGGAAGACGGGTATGAAAGTCTAATATTCCCCTGGGACAACTGAGAGAGAAGAGGGAGGGATGAGCAGGGACAACAGAGAGAGAGAAGAGGAAGGGATGAGCAGGGACAACAGAGAGAGAAGAGGGAGGGATGAGCAGGGACAACAGAGAGAGAGAAGAGGGAGGGATGAGCAGGGACAACAGAGAGAGAGAAGAGGGAGAGATGAGCAGGGACAACAGAGAGAGAGAAGAGGGAGGGATGAGCAGGGACAACAGAGAGAGAGAAGAGGGAGAGATGAGCAGGGACAACAGAGAGAGAAGAGGGAGGGATGAGCAGGGACAACAGAGAAAGAAGAGGGAGGGATGAGCAGGAGGGAAACAATATGTTCTCTGAAATGACTCAACTGAGATGTGACATTAACTAAACTCCTTTTGGTCAATGACACTACATAAGCACCGGCATACTGGGAAACAAAAGTCTCATGAATATGAATGAAATGCTTTGATAGGATTTCTGGTCATTTTCAGTCGACATTCTCAAGCATTTAAAGACAATTGGCAGGGGCCCAGGCTTAGCCATGTGCACGTTGAGGGAAATGTTCCTTTTCCCACTTGTAGTAATGAAGACGCAGAGGAAGTTGGTGACCCTGGCAGCGACAGTGACTTTGAGATCGATGCCAAGAAAGAGGTGAGCACTATGAAGCGTAATGGTGGTTGTGTGTGTGTGTTTGTGCATGCCTATATTAACACACTTCTCTGTTGTGTTAGTCATGACCTACCTGGAGAGATCGGCCTAGCCAATTAATTGCATCTGCATTCTTTCTTTTCTGATACATAATTGTAATGCTTGCCGTTCTGTTAAACAGCTATCATTTTGACAGAGCCCGACGTCTTAACATGTGTTGCGCTGTGTGTGTGTCCACACAGGCAGTCAAGCAGAACCCCAGCAGCACCAGCTCAGACAAGGCCACACCCAGCCGCTCGGGCCCGGTGAAGAAGGAGAGCATCGGGGCTCAGTACCGCCACCACCCGCTCAGAGCGCGCCGCCGGCCGCCCAAAGGCATGTACCTGGAGCAGGAGGACATCACCTCTCTGTCTGCCTCCCACGACGCAGGGGTGCTCACTGTACGACAGCTGGACACACAGCTGGTGTCACTCAAGAGACAGGTACAGCAATACTACCGGCCTTTATGCCTCCTTTCCACTGACAAGCACAGTTCGGTTCGGCACGGTTAACCCTAGATCTAGCCCCGCTAATTACTTCAATTAGCCAGTTGAACTTAGCTGCTCCCTCTTTCTTGTCTTCTTCTTAGGTTCAGTCTATTAAACAGAACAACAGTAGTTTGAAACAGGGCATAAACCAAGGCGTGGACACCTTCAGACCTGCTGAGGTAAGTCCATTTTCTCTACGTTTTCCCTCATTAATATCCCGCGTCTCTCCCCTCTATGGTCTTTATGTCAGAGCATTTCATCTCCCTGCCCTTCCCCAACTCCCTCCAAATATTGTTTCAGCCCTTGTGGGACTGAGATTAGTCTTAATCTGTCCTTGTCTCTCTCTCTTTCAGCCTGCCTCTAAGATGAACTCTCGTTGGACCACAGAGGAGCAGCTCCTAGCAGTGCAGGGTGAGCATCGCCTGCCTTCCCTCCTACTGAGTCACAGGCACAAGTCAAAGTGTTGGACACATGTATATTCATATTTTCCCCTCACACACTCACTCCCTGCCTGTGTCAGTACTGTAGAATCACTGATACATGCAGTGCAGAAGATGGCTCCTGAAATATAACAGCATAGGCCTTTTGTTGGCAAGTGTTGACTCTTTTAATTGAGGTGGCTAGAAAAAAATCATTTCCATTTTAAAGTACCCCTCTGTGCTAAAGTTTACAGGATGTATTGGCCTTAAAAACCCATCTGGCACCACATCTACTGCCATTTACTGTTTATTTAAGTTCTCCTGATGTAATGCATTTTAGAAACAGATTCCAGCTGTGATTGAAGTGAACTAAAGTTCAGAGTCAAACCGATGTTTCGGTGACGCTTAAGAGAAGTGAAGCAGCTGCTGTTCCAAATGAGTGAAGAGACAGTTGTCTTCACTGAGGGTTATTCATTAAAGGAAGAGTTGTGCCTGGTGAGTGTCTGTTGTTGGTTGTAATGGACAGCAAAGGGCACCAAACTGCATAGACTGGTGTTTAGTAAATGACTTGCTGTTGGATGATCCGACAGAATATTGCTGACTGACTGAATAATACCTTTTTAAAGTATCAAGAAAGGCAGTGGTGGGGCGCCTTTAGCTCAGTCGGTAAGGCGTCCCCCTCCCGGGCTGGGCCCAGCAGCAGACCCGGGTTCGATTCCCGCCCGCGGCCGTTCTCTGCATGTCACTCCCCTCTCTGCCCCATTTCACCTCTGTCTCTCTGCACTATCAATAAAGCATAAAAATGCCCAAAAAATATCTTAAAAAAAAAAAAAAAAAAAAAAAAAAGCAGTGGAGATTTCAGTCTCTGCAGTTCAAATCTATAAATGTTGGCGCTAAAGTCAGAAAGACAACATCCCTCATTCCTTTCCCCTAGCAGCTGTAGTCAGCGTGCCTTTGAGCAAAGCGTTTAACCCCCGGCGACCACAGCTGCTTAGTGCAAGCAGAGGAGGAGAAAGGAGAAGCTGAAAGACATGAGAGTTTGTGTGACGTAGGACAGGCTTTGGAAAAGAGCAGGTGCACTCAGCCAGACGACCTTAGGCCAAGGTGAACAGGAAACCCAGGAGCCTGCTCACACTATGTTCACTCTATACATACACACACACACACACACACACACACAGCCATGTTTCACTGAGACTGAACACACTCTGCAGCTGTGCTTGCCTTTTGATAGCAACATATGGCTTCTGAGTGATGTATGTAGAGATGGTGATAACCTGACGTTTGTTTTCCTTTCCAGCTATCCGTCGCTATGGCAAAGACTTTGCAGCCATCGCCGAGGTGATAGGAACCAAGACACCTGCTCAGGTCAGCACCGACTTTCTCAGGAGTTGAATTTAGGAATATTTTGTGAATCACCTCCTTTTTATTCTGACATCCATCCATTGAGCAGTTTACTTTGTCTGAGTGGTCTATCAGCTTTTCATCTGCTCCCGTTTATAATCTCCATTATCCCTCCTCTTTAATGTATCTATCTCTCTCCTTCCTCCTGTGTGTGTGTGTGTGTGTGTGTGCAGGTGAGCTCGTTCTTCGTGAGCTACCGGCGGCGCTTCAACCTGGACGAGGTGCTGAGGGAGTGGGCAGCGGAGCAGGTGGCGTCCAGCAGAGACCAGAGGGAGCCACGCAGGAGCAGTGAGGACATGTCTGCTGCTACTGACGCAGCCAACGAGGAGGACGAGGTGAGCTGCAACCTCTCACACACAATGAATAATCCACACATCACTTCTAAACATTTTTATTTAGCCTAGCATAAAGAGGAAATGGCTAGCCTGGCTGTGTCCAAGTTCAAGCACAGACCTACGAACATATCTGAACTAAGATTATTAATAAGTTGTATTTTAAAATGCATTTGCTTGATTAGTACACAAACAGAAATGTATAAAACGACCTGTGAGCTGTAACCTAATGGCCTCGCACTGGGTTGTCAGGTGTGTTGTTGCCTTTGTGCCACATCTGTTGCTATAGCAGCAGAAACTGTATAAAGATGAAGTAGTCCCTCCACAAAGTTTCATATTTACTATATTTAGTTTGTTTACTAATTTAACAATCAAATAAACCTGTCTCATTAGTGACTTCCTGTACAGTATGTTGCTCTCAAGCCATAAAACTGCGTCACTAACAGGACGATCACCTTTAGAGTCTTACAGTCCATGTCGTGTTGGTTGACATTCTTACCTCCCATAGCCTCCGTGTAGATTCCAAAGCAGGTGGTTGTAGCATGAAGTTCAAGCTCTCACGTCTCTGCTGTTCTCCCTCCCACTTTCTCTCTCTCTCTCTCTCTCTCTCTCTCTCTCAGGTCAAAATGGAGGACTCTCCCCCGGAGGCGGCTGGGGGCAGTGGCTCCTCTCCCCCGTCGTCCAGCCAGACGTCCCTGTGCCAGCCTCCTCCTCTGCTGCGCCCTGCCCCTCCGTCTGCTCCCCCCAGCCTCCTGCGTCAGCCCCCTCCACTGCAGACGCGCCCGCTGCAGAGCCGGCCTCCACACAACCACCCCCCGCCTCCCCTCATCAGGCCCACTGTCACCACCTCTACCACCACCTCTGCCTCCAGCGGGAGCTCCAGCCTCAGGGCCTCACCTCCAAACCCCTCATCCACCACCACCTCCTCCTCCACTACTGCAGTGCCGATGCCTCCATCGCTGGTCGGCCTCAAAGTGGAGCAGACCAACTCGCACTGATACCAGCACACACACACAACAAGAATAGGAACACACACACCACACAAACAAATTAGCATGCAGACGGACACATGGACACAAGTTGTTTTCTCTGCCTTCATCCTGGAAGTCCATCGCTCCTAGCTTATTTTTCGTTTAGTTTTTTTTCTGGGACCATCACGCGTCACATGATCCATTGAACATGATCAGGACCTTTAGGTGACATCACAGCTCTTAAAATGTGGCAAGAAGAGTGAGGAGCCCCCCCGCATGTCCACTATGTAAGTCAGTAAGTAGCCTATATAAAAATGCCTACCTCCGTAAAAACAGACACACTACAAACAAGCTAGGAGTTTAAAACAACCACTACCCACACCCACCTACACCTCTCTGCAAACAAACCGGAAGAGACTGTTGAAGAAAGTCCTGTCCACAGAGAGTGAAACCCACCTGCTTGTTTCCATGGCAACTGCTGAACATCTGGATGGCAGAGGCGTGTGGTTGAACACACACACACACACACACACTAAATATATATACATGTACTGTATACTGTAGGTTCCACTGGGCAGATATCAAGTCATCCAAACAACCTTCAGGAAAATGAAATTCTGAACAAATGAGGGAAAGAGAAAATGAGGGAGACCGAAGAAGAGTTGCCCCCACCTGAGTCAAACCTTGGAGGTCACGTAGATTTCGAAAAATCATTCCGGGGGCCGAATATGATGTGAAGAAATACACCTTTACCTGTTGAGCTGTGCCTTGAACCCGGACCCTCACAGAGGAGCAAAAAGGTACTTGAGCTAAGAAAAGCAGGCTCTGTAATGGAAGCTGTTTATCCTCATGGCTTTTAATGTTGGTGCAAAAAAATTGAGAAACGAAGAGTCAGAGGCTCTTCTCTCATAGCCATGTATGACTAGTATTAACTGGAGTGATGTTTTCCTATGTTTTTGACTAGACCTTTAAAGTGAGCACTAGGGTAGGCAGTTATTGTAAGTAGTTTAGATAGTTCCTACTTTATTATGATGATGATTATTGAAAGAGCACTTAGGAAAAAAAGAGCCTTCAAACACACAGGACTGGACTTTGCCTCACATCACAAGAAGACGACGTTTGTCACAGCTGGATCTTTCACTGCTTTATGGCCGTTACTTGCTACCAATGCAACGTTAGCCTCTGTGTGTAAGACGTGTGTCGAGGACTGTTCTTTAAACCAGGTTTACAGAGTGAAGGGGAACTGTCGACCCCGTTCCGACCTCCTACAGACACTGAAAACTGAAATGTTCTGCCAAAGTCTGTTCTTGCTTTAAAGCTCAGTGTCCCACAGAATCCCCATGTCTCCAGCAAGCTGTTGAGCTTCAGAGGAAAGTCTGTTTGGACTTTAAACATGGCTAGTGGCTGGCTTCCTACAAGAGGACATGTAATAAAACAAAAGCTAAATGGTTCTGCATTTTGGGATATAATGTATTTGCTTTCTTGCCGAGTCAAACGAGGAGATGTGTTCCACTTTAATTTCTGTATGGTAAATGCTAAGCTAGCTAGCAAAACTGGAGGGGGAAACCAGACTTTTTTTTGACAGTGAACACCTCTAAAGCTGACTATATAAGTGTTTTATCCGTCCAAAAACGTGTAAAACCATTCCAGTGTTTTTGCTTTTTGCCTGACTATTTCTTGTGCGGGACCACTAACTTCCTGTAGTTAATGCTGACCAGCCCATAAATAGTCCTGCACATTACCCCCTGTAAAATGATGGTTTGTTTTTTGTACTTCTGTTTTTCATTCGGATGTATCAAATGAGATGTTTGTAGGGTTGCCATTACCTCTTGAGGTCAAAGGGCAACTGAAAGGATTAATTCAGCCAATGAGCTCTCAAACGTGTTGCATCTTGCTTCTCAGTCCTGCCACAGTGCAGGTTTCTGCCTTTAAAATGTTCCTATAGCTTGTGTTGATGGCAGGCCACCATGTGAACAAATGCAATGACTGGATGATTTTCTGCTGTGGTTGCTTCCTCTCTTCATAGTCTAGTTGCAAGTGTCTCACTGCCTTTTTCAAGCAGATCTGGGATCACACGTCCTGTATACACTTATTCTTTTAAGCCTTGTTCAGCGCTTCTCTAATAGTCTCACTTCACCTGCTTTTGTTAGCAGAGGCTTTTGGTTACAACACGGCACTGAGCAGGAATCAAAGCAATCCATCACTACGTTTGGCTTTAAGGTGGCTTGCATTTTGACTTTCAATCGGACAATTGCTTTCTTACATTTGGTCCTCTCTCCAAAAATGGCTTGTGTGTACTGTATGTGAGAAGTTTACATTGTGGAAACTGAACTGTTTGTGTTTGAGAAATGTTTTGTTTTTTTATAGAATAAATGACTAAGTCATTCAGTAATCGTCTTGAATTGTAAAGCAGTTCATCCACACAGTTCAGTCCTGTACGAATCATCTGTTCCCAACTGCCAAACCTTATCAAAACACCATCTGTTGACTCCAAACAGGTGTGGCCACCTGCAGCTCCCACATTCCTGAGCAGGGCTGGGGTCAGGAGCTCCTGGTCGGGCTTTACCTGTTCAACAGGGAGTCCATTAGAAGAAGCCTGTCAACAGCCCTAAGAAAAATGGAAAGCACTGTGGACAGACATGAAATGACTGCAAAGTTTAACTTGTACAAAGATTGGCTTTGAATTATTTCACTCAAACATCTCAATCGGATAGGGAACTTACATCTCATCACCTACCCACATTTTCATAAAGATCCCTTGAAATCATTTATTTTCCTTTTAAGACTTCTGGTCATGATGTGAGCGGAACACTTTTCAGTTGAAAACTATAATAGTTGGTGCTCTCTGGTGGACAAACTATGAGAGTTATACAAATAAAGTACATCTACTTAAAACTCAGTACCCATCAAGAAAAAAAAAATTGTTGAGCAGAAATTCCACATTTCAATAAAAGGCTTTTAGTCAAATTAAAAGTGCCATTTAATGATATCTAAAGCCCGGGGGAAAGCTCCATTTAGGACAGGCTGCTGAGAGCTTCATGAAAGAGCCAAAGGTTATTGAACTTACTTCGCACATAATGGATTTCACAGGCAGACTCATTATGTCATTGTTTTTATTACTATCATTGTAATTTTTCATCATTTTGTCTTTGCACAAAAAAAAACTGACAAATAATACACTTTTCAGGAGTTGATCACACCTCCCAACCCCAAACCCACCACTACAGTTACAGTTTGCTCAAAACACATTTAAAATCAATGTAAATTACAGCAATGTAAAACGAAATAATGTCAAATAAAATCAACCCTGAAAGAGATAATATAACAGCAACAGCCAGAATAATAATTAGAATCCAATACCCAGCACCTTAAAACAATGATCAACTTTCAAAGAATAAAAGAAAAAAATCTGACGTATTAAAAACTGAAAGAAATAATAAAACGACAGTGTGTCATTGTGATAAAGAAAGAAAAGTGTTAAGTTAGGTACAACCAGCTGACTCCCCGCATCTTCCCCATGGCCCCCTTTCTCTGACCCCCGTGTGTTTTTATGCTTCGACAAACTGGAGCATCAACGCAAGACAGGAAAAGGCTTCTTCTGGGTTTGTGGCTTTCAGCGTGAACGTGTGTTGACGAAGAAGTCTTTGCTGCTTTCTCTCTCTGCTTCAAGCCATTGTGGACCGAAAAGGCCTTCAAAAAAAAAACTCAATCGAAAATAAACAGACGTTAAAACAGACAAAAAAATATGGCCACAGATGAACGCGCAGCAGTCGCCACCACCGCCATCAACATCATTCAATACATCAAATACTCCTGTCTGCACTGTGGGGTCGGGGTGGGAGTTGTGTGTTCAATCTGTAACACAACGAGTGTGTGTGCGTGTGTTAAAGGTGCACTACGCTGAAAAGGCAGCAATGATATGATCCGACGTGACCCTTCTCACCCACATCTTTCTACGAAACAAAATATATTATGAAATCAAAAGCAGAAGAAAAAAATAATTCAACATTCGTTCATCTGCCTTCTTCTCATTCTCTCTCTTTTTTTTTCTTTTTTCCCCAGTGATATTTTATAATACACTCACACACACACATAGTTTGATACATACTCCAAAGACACCGTTTTTTGTGTGTTTGCTCTTTAGGAATACTTGTAGCAGAGAGGGGGGATAGCGGGGTATAAGAAATGCATCGGTTCAGGGTTGACATTCTGAATATTGAAGGCGTGATGCCAACCGAAACGATACCAACATCAACAATAACAAAAAAAAAGTACAAATAAATCATTTATGTGCTGACGTATGCAACAAAAAACAAACCCCAAATTTAAATCTATAAAGAAAGGCAACATAAAATCCATCGACAGACCCCGTCCACAAACTGTCCTTTCCCTCCCCAGTTTTCCCCGGATGCCCCTCTTTTCCAGTGCACAACTCTTTTTTTAAAAGCCATAAAAGAAGAAGAAACTAAAAATGAATAAACAAAATGAGTAGGGACTTGAAGCCTGGTCGAAGCCCGAACTATCGACGATGGCATCAAGTCTGACTGGCCTCCTCGGACTTGATAAGAGTGACAGAAAGAAAGAAAAAAAAGAGGAGAAAGGAGAAAGAGGGAGTGAAGAGGTGAAAGAGATGGATGTGTTTGTGCCGAGTCCATTTGAAACCAGAGGGGGAGGGTGGTAAAGTGTGTGTGTGTGAGGGGAGGAGGTGGAAGGATGGGTCAGGTGGATATTTGAAATGTTCATTTTTGTGTGGCGGGAGGAGGGGTCCTTCAACCAACAACAGCAAAGTTAGTCCATCCAAAGACCAAGGGTCTTGACTAAGGGTGTGTGTGTTAGTTTGAGTGTGTGTGTGTGTGTGTGCAGCCAAAGTCCTGGCTCAATCGGAGTCCATTCAGCTTTGGAGGAGAATCTGAACAAATCCAAATCAAAACCCTGAAGAGTTTTCCAGCAGAATAAGGCTTTCCCATCTTCCTGCCACTCACCACCATGTGTTA
The DNA here is from genome assembly GCA_949357725.1 of Hyperoplus immaculatus. Classification (NCBI taxonomy): domain Eukaryota; kingdom Metazoa; phylum Chordata; class Actinopteri; order Uranoscopiformes; family Ammodytidae; genus Hyperoplus; species Hyperoplus immaculatus. The sequence continues at coordinate 15,067,631 of OX442371.1, read as the reverse complement.
AGAGAATCAGAGAGAAAGTAGAATCTTTTTTTTTTCTTCTTTTTCTTTCAGCAATTCCTCCGACTATCTCTGTCCTCCATCTTTAGCTGGTTCCCCCTTCCCCCTCCCCTTAACCCTAAAAGGCCGGGCAGCAGAACCGTGCAAGAAAAAAACTGAATAAATAGCAGGAAGTAGTGACAGGAGTGGTCAAAGTGATCAAAGTGTGACTTCTAAAAATAAAACAGAGCAGATCGGACATGCAGAAGAGTGGAACGTCTAAGTAGAACGTGAGAAAATAAACCCAGCAAGGGAAGAGAGAGAAGACCTCGGTCTATAAGTACTTCACAACTCAGAGGAAATCCACTCAAGAGTTTTTTTTTCTAATGGCAGAGGCCTCGGGAACTTAAGGGAACAGAACTGCTAGAAAAGAGACTCTTTTTTTCTAGTCTCAGAAGCGATAGCCCTACTTCAGACCTTTAGTCCACATAACAATCGGGTTATTTTTTTTAAAGTGATCCCCACCCTTTAGCTTACCTCCTGCCCTCCACTTACAGCATCATCTTCATCCTGGCTAACCCCCCCAAACCCCTCTCATCTCCTCTGGTGGCTCACAGTTTGAGCTCGTTGGCGATCTTTGAGGCAATGTTCTTGAAGGCGATGGACGTGCCAGAGATCCTCTTGAAGCGCACGCCGTTGAGGGAGAGCCTTGGCAGCTTGCACACCTCCATCTCCCACTGGACGAAGTCGTCGCGCGCCGGGTTCCCCGACACACACAGCAGCATGTAGCGCTCACGCAGCTCGTACTCGCAGCTGTTGGAGTCCAGCACCTTGCGGATCTCGCGCATCATCTCGGCCGGCTCCATGGACGATGTGGTCTTCATGGACCAGGTGAAGCGCAGCGAGCGCGGCTTGGCTGACTCCTTCTGCAGGCCACCGATGGCCGGAGGCGTGCCCGTGCCACCTGGACGGAGGGAGAGAGAGCGAGATGACCATGGCTCCCACACATTCTTACAAAAACGTTTTCCAAAAGGCCCGTTTCACAATCATACGGTTCATTAATGAAACTCTTACTGTGTTTTCTTGACACGTGTAATGTATTATTATATTTGTCATTTAAAAGCCAAAAATGATTAAACACGCACTTCCGAGGCATTCTTGTGGATAAGTAAGAAGCGAGACCTTAAACAATAGTGACTCAAGGAACTATTTTGCATTACACTATTTTGCATTACGTTAAGACATGTTTTGGAAATTTTACAAACAACCTTAAACACTAGTGAAAATGAGTGTAAATTCAAAACGTTTTCAAAACAAATCAGATAATTCCAAACCATTTCCAGGTCTGGAAAAAGTATCTTAGAACCTATGATGACAGACACAGGGGCGTAGCTTTCATTTCAACATAGGGTCGGAACACATTAAGTGGGTGTGGTGGTTGTCCCCCAAAATTAGTGTCAAACACTTCATCTCTTGCATTCTGATACATTTTTCAGCACCAATTTGTGCTTTTTCTGCATTCATTCATTTCAGGAGGAAAAGACAACATTCAGGTGCCCAGTGACACAAATATAATGGAATATAATACTGCATATAATACTGGCTCTAAGACATTCTGTATTGCTTTCAAGTAATTATTCTCTTGTATTGTTCAAATGTGTGTATTGGGATATCTTTTTAATTTATTTTGTAGGAATCATGTACAGTACATGCAATCAAGAAAACTATAAGAGAATAGGAGACCTTGTTGTGACGCCATCAAGGTTAAGATGATATGGTGCACTATGGCTACAGGTAAAAAGCATACATAAATGTTTCAAGCGCCTGAAATGATATTTGTACCTCTTTTTTCTGGCAGATTGGGGTTGTCTTTCATATTTTTTTGAGGGGGACAAATTTAGACCAATTGTTGTAACTGAAGGTGGAGAGTAATAAAAGCCAACATACCAGTGTTACCAGATCCTGGTGAGGAGTTGTTCTCGTCATTGTTGGAAGAGGAGGAGAGAACACCGCCAGACGTCTTCTCAGACTTGTCCACTGTGCTGCTCAGCATTGACCTGGGTGAGGGATGGGAGGATGCAGCAGCAGGAGAGACAGAGAGAGAGAAGCAGAGAGAGGGAAAGAAGAAAAAGTGTGAGAATTGAGAGAATTATTGAAAATAAAAAAAAGAGGGAAGGAGAAATGGTTGAGAGGGAGAGGATGAGGGTTGTGGCAATGAATGAAGACAAAAAGCAAATTTTCTTTTAAGTACCCCTGTGTGAGTTTGTGTGCGCACATCTCTCAGGTTACTATCGTGTGTGGATGTTTTATATCCGTGGGATTGTTCAACTGTGCTGGCACACAAACACACATTTGGGTACTTTTGATTCTGGGTTTCCCCAACACACACAACCCACCATGCAGGTCAACCTCCAGCATTCTCACTCTCTGGGATGCCACCATTCGCTGCTAATCTCTCCCCCGATTGGTTAAGCCGTTACCACCACCACCACCAACCAATTACATCCCAGCTCGGCCCGCTCCCCACCCCCCTCTCCCAGCCATTCACAACAAGCTCAGAGATCATCTAGTGATTGGCTCCAGTCTACTGATTTGGCAGGCGGTTTGGGAAGAGTTCTGGGGGGGGATTTCAGTTTTATCGGGGCTGTTTCTGTATCTCACCTGCTGCCCTCATCCCGACCCTCTCCCTCATACGGACTCCTCGAGAAAAATCAACACAAGTTTAGTCTTTTTGAGGGCTAAAGGGCAACAATTGGACTCTTAAAACAGATGAATATAAAAATCAGCCGGCTTGTACACAAGACACGCTGCTCGCCATGCCTGCCTCAATGTTCCAATCAAACCATATCGAGCGCCTGTCCCAAATGACACAAATTTCCACTCTGTGAAAGACAGACACCCAATGTGGGTGAGCGGATGAGTGAGGAAAATAATTGAGCTGCACCTTCTGTCCATTAATCCACCACTAAGTTTATGTGTCAAGTATTTTCAACATTCTCAGTAATTTATACTGTAGTTTCAACTAGTTTTTTGATTGACTACTTGGTACTAAAATGTAAGGAATGGCTCCATGCAATAACGTGTTGATAAATAAACAAATTCATAAAGCTACATTTATGTTGTAACTTTGCTATGTGTAAAAAGTAGAAAAGGCGACAATGGTTTTAGAGAAAGGTGATGAATGGAACAGAATGGCCTGGACAGAAATGGAACTGATAGGGAGCTGGTCCAAATAAAACAATGTTTGGGTGAAAAAGGATTTGTGCCAAAATATCATGGTACATCTAAAAATCCAGATCAAAGTATTTTAACAAGTTGGAACAGAGTAGAATGGCTTAGTTTGGAGTCCAGATAAATAGAAAGTTAGGAACAAAAAGGTGAACTGAAAGGATTTGGACCAGGACAGCATGGAACAGAATGGTTGGCATGGTGAGGGCGAGTCGTGCGGCTAAAGTAGGTTAGAATAATTCAGGATCCCAGCACTGCTTTTAAACCTGTATTAGTAACATTGGACCTACACACAGGCTCTTACACATACACACACTGTCTGACAAAAAAAACAATGTAACTTCAGCCTATATAACATGTTTGTAACAAACAAACACACACTCTATCTCTCTCTCTCTCATACCAGCGGACAACACAGAGAACACACAAGACAAACTCAGTGGAGAAAAGCTGACAACAGAGAAACACAAAGACAAAAAACACATGCAGACAATGGAAGGAAAGTGACACACATGACAGATTCAACAGTTTATGGTTTTGAATTCATTGTGGTTTAGGAAAAGGAAACATTCCCTGCCCCATTAAAAAAAAGAAAAAAATATATATATCATGTGAATATCTCCTGCAACAGAAACATGGTTAAAAGTATATTGCACATGGGAAATTATGGGAAATTTGTATTTTACATTTTAAAAAGGTAAACTGGTGGACAATGTAAAATCAGTTTGGTTTTATCACTTGGCATGCTTGTATGATTGAACTAAATATGAAGGGATGCAAAATGACTCCCAGGGGCCAATGTGACACCACAGGAAAACAAAAACTGATAAAATGATGACTCAAATTCAAACATATCGCACTTCCACTGTCCACCACACATAGTGCGCTCTGAATACATGGTTGCTACAATTAACACAAAATTGCCCAATATTTATAAATGGATAGATTACAAGATTTTTTTCACTCATCTTTCAAAATGAAGGATTTATGATAATGCTTCAACAGCCCAAAGGAATTGCTTATTGTAGAAATCAGTATTATCATAAAATGGTGTTGCAACTTCTAGCCACCAGGTGGAGCAATGGACCAGATTGAAGGAAAATTGCTAAACCTGCTGGTAAAAGGCAGCCAACACACTTAAAAGTGGTCAAATGTGTGTCCTAGACATTTAAATGTAAAATTTGTTCGAATCTGCATATAGTGCTAATATTTACATGAGCACGGAGAAAATGTGTGGTTATGTAAATGTTGTGTGTACGCAAATATAGGTATATGTGCATGGAGTGTTGTGTGTGTGTGTGTTCACAGCATAAAAGGGTCTTTTCCAGCCAGGGTAGGTCAAAGCCATCCATATCTGTTGCTGCTGCTGTTAGAGAGCCAGCACCAAAGTGAAAACACAGAGAAAGGAGTGCAGCCTCCAGAAAAAAAAGAGTGCAGAGCCTGAGAAAGACTGCAGCCTCGTCCCTCCCAGGTCCTCCCCTCTCTCTCTACCTCAATCCACAACTACCAACTAACATTAAGGGACCTAGCATCACAAAACACATCCACAGGGGGGGGGCCTTCAGAAACTGGCACCATAAAACTACAATCACAACTCTTTTCTCTATGGCTGGTTAAAATTAGATTCTAGTGACTAAACCAATGAAAGCAGAGGGGTGAGATGGGATGATGGTTTAAGGGGTAGATGGCGTTAGCATCGATAATGGTTAGCGACATTAGCATTAACAATTCCGGACTAAGTGACCCAGCAAGACTTAAATGAAAACTACTTAAAAAACAGAAACCATCTATTCTATCTCACATTCTTAGGGAAATGAGGAATTTTGTGTGGGCGTGTCCATTGAACCAACGAGACTTTATATCATTACCTCACCAGTTTCATAGACTTGGAGAGGTGGAGTTTTCATTACGCTCAAAACAAAGGACAACGTTAACCTGCACCTGAAGCTACCACTACGAATGGGTTAAGGTTACGTAGAGAGTAGTTTGATCTATTGCTTCTGAGACGCTACAGGGGGACACCAGCTCACACGCACACACACTGAACCTGAGGTATAAATGGGAAAAACAGGGGGAGGAGTGGGAGGGACAATGGAGGGACGCAGTGGTGAGAGGGTGAGCGTGTTATTGTGCCGCATGATGATGGAGTGAGTGGGTTAAGTGAGCGGGGTGGCTGGGTGAGGGGGGGAGTTAGTAAGAAATCAAAAATATGAATACATATAAATAAAAGTGGGCATCAACACGGCAATCAAAACCAGAAGGCTCAAAATAAGGGGCCAACCACAGAAAAAATAAAGCGGGAGAAAAGATGAGGCTCAAGGCAATAAAGGAAGATTTCAACAAAAAGCTGCACAAAACACCAAAAAGGGCAGGAAATATTTATATATATGGAAAATATATATGAAGGAGAGAATATACGTGTGTATATATATCAAGGGGTTATATTTAACGTTGGGGATGTTGCCTACCTTCTCGGAAACCTGAACGAGAGATTTCTACAAAAACAAAAAGAGGGATAAAGAAAGAAAGAGAAACAAACGTATGTATAAAAACGTATAGATTTGAGGTCTTTCCTGTAAAAGACAAGCTTTCCCCGTCTTGAATGGCAAACTTCAAAAGCAACATGAACCAGGCTCAATTTGGGAATGAAGCAGCAAGCACAACCAACATTTAATAACCAAAAAAAAAAAAAAAACAACAAAAAGAAAAGATTGGCGTTCCACTTTCAAACTGTAAAGTGTTTCAGTGTTGGGAATCATTGGTGTGGATGTGTGAACAGACATAATTAATTATTATTTAATGAGCTCAATGGGAAAATGTCATTAAGAGTCCCTGATTGTACACAGTTAAGACTCCACCCCTCCCCACCCAACATGAAATGAAGCGCTCCTCCGCACACACAGCGGCCCTGGGTGATCCTGAAAAGAAGCGTTTGTGAGTTGAAAAGTTTAAACCTGATTAAGAAAAATGGAATAAACAGACACACAAGCAGAGACACATTTCAAATGAGAAAAGCACAAGTTAAGCAACAACTTAATCTTGAACACACATTGAGAAACTTATTACACTTATAATGACACACACACACACACACACACACACACACACGTTTGAAGGACAGAGAAACATTACTTAAGAGCAGGAAAGTGCAGTGGTAGGGTTATATGACATATTAATAAAACACTCAGCTTCAGTGTGTGTGTGTGTGTGTGTGTGGTTGGTCAAACTGTACAAACGCAATACAACCTCTCTGTCTCCACCACCTCTACTTCCTACCAGCATGCCAAGTTGTGTGTCTGTGTGTGTGTGTGTGTGTGTGTGCATGTGTGTCAAGGTGTCCCCACTAGCGGTATTTATAGTTGAGGAAAAGTGATATCTCCGGTGTAACCATGGATACTGTCGCCACGGAGCTACAGTTATCTCTGAGTGGGAGTCCTAGAGAGTTGCTGTGCCTGTACCTACGCCCCACAAACACACACACACACACACACACACACACACACAAATCTCCATTTCTGTTTATAAGCAAACAAAATACAAAACTCAGTCCCTTGTTCTTGCTCCTTCCCTCACATAGGCATTTCAAGGCTTGTATTAATAACAAGCCTCCAGGGGTTGGTTTGTCAGCACTCACTTGGACCTTCCTTTTTCACTGTGTGTGTCCCCTTTAAACCCTCTCTTCCTGTCACTTCCTCTCCTCCATATCTTCCATTCTGACGGTGGCCTTTGATAATGATATGCAACTGAGCATTTGTACCGCTCCTAATCTACTCGCAGCTCTTTTACATTGGCTCTCACTCTGACTCAGACCCTTCATACACCCATTGACCATTTCTGTCTTTAGAAATGAACTATATCTAAACTGATCATTTTATCTCAGTATGAATTTGCCAATAACTGGTCTATCTGTAACAAATGCTGTTTAGTGAAATGAAAATATAGAAGATAAGCCTTTAACCATTCAAACCCTGATTCCATAACATTTTCACCTATAATTAATAATCTGTCACTCACGATATTTTAAAATACACAACTGTAAACCTTATTGTGTAATTAATAATAGTTCTGGCACAATGTCTATTTAAAGTAGAGCCAGTATTTATTTTTTCAAAAGCCAAAATCAGCAGGTAGAAATATCAACCGAGTTGTCACAAGACAGTGCACAATCAAAGGGGTTGGTAAATACTATATACAGCGTGCTTTTCCTTCCACTTTCCTAACCACAGTTTACTGTCTTCACCTCACTGTATTTACACAGTTGGGATCAAAGGGACTCAACTTCCAGGGAAAATGAAAAAGAGAGAGAGAGAAAAAAAAATAATAAATACAAATTTAGCTTTCATTACAAGCAGGCAGGTACCCATGAGAGAAGTTCTTAGTGCTGCGACCTGCACCAGAGCACTGGGATGAAAACTGGGCCAGACGTGAAACCAAAACCAAAATTACTCCTCAGTCACCACTGCTCCAAACAAAATTATAGAGAAGACCCAGCTGTTCCCTTCCTCTCCCTTTCTACTCTGAGCAAGAGTTACAGATCAGCACAAGTTTAGTGATAGGGACGAGACCAGACCAGCCCTTTTAAATAAAAACTTGAAGGAAAAAAACAGTGATGACATGGACGTACAGTATGTCGTTCCTGAGAGAGGAAGAGAGAGAGAGCACATGAAATGACTACTACTCATTTTCTGTTAAAGAGCTCAAACCTTTGGTTATTTTTTTTATATAAATTGTAAAAAAAAAAGAAAAAAAGAAAAAAAAAAAAAAGGAGCTCAAACCTCAATACTCAGAAAAAGCTTTAAACTGTACTTGTGCTGGGACGTATCTGGATAATAAGTAGAGCAGCTGCTACAAGACTGCATTGCACTTAGCTACACAGTTTTCCTCTCCTGTCCGTCTTGCTGCTTCCTTTTCTCTGCTCTTTGACACACCTCAACCACAGAGTTCAATCCTAACTGTTTTTCTCCCCCATGCACCCGCCTCTCTGTTCTGCCACTCACCTGCGTACGAACTTGGATGTGAACTTGCTGAAGATGCCCGTGGCCCCGTGTGTCCTGCGGGCCTGGCTGTTGCCGTGCGACAGCGACGGGGAGGCGGGTCCTCCGGGGTAGGCCGAGCCCTGCTGGTCCCGGGCGCCCCGCTGCTGGCCTGCGTGGAATGTGCTGCGGATGCCCACCCCTCTGGAGAAGTTGGCGCGGTCCGTCGAGCCGGCGCTGCTGCTGATGTTGTGGGCAGATGGGGAGGCACCGGGCGGCCGCTGTGCTGGGGCGCTATGGAGGAGATAAAGTGAGAGAAGAAGTGGAAGGGGGGATAGAGAAGGTAACACAAGTGGAGGACAAGTGGAGAGGTGGGAAGAAGAGAGATTGGAGAGGGGGATAATAGGTAGGAAGGGGTGATGAGAGGAGAGCCAGAGGTGAGGAGGTGCGAATGAGAAAGATTTCAGGGTGACAGAGATTAGACAAGAAAAGAGAAAGTAGGAAATAAAGAGAGAACCAAAGAGGAAGGGAAGAAGGGATGACATGAGAATGGAGACAAGAGGTGGATGAACACAGTGAGGAGTAGACAAAGGAAGAAGAAAGTTAAGAAAAAGAGGGAGTGGAGAGGAGGGGTGTGGGAGAGGAACGTACAGTTAGACAAACCCTTGTAGGGGAACACCACATCCTTCTGATGTGCTACTTACCTCAGTCAAACATCTTACAAGTATCAATGTCTGACCAACATGTGCTCGCCCTGATGTTTCACATAATCCTTAAAGTCAGCCAAGTCAATATTTGAGGCTGCGCCAGGTCAATGACAGACACACAGTTATTCTTCTTCGCCCTGGCTGAAGGGCAAAACATCACAAACCATCTCACACAAACACGCAGGCACACACACACACACACAGACACACACACACACACACACACACACAGGGTAGGTCTACGTGCATCTTCCATTCCACTGTGTGTCACTAGCACACCTGCAGCAGACTGCTAACACAACAAACGGATATGACAGAAAGTAGGGGAAGGTGGGGTGATTTGTGCATTTTGGAAGTTGCAAAACCCCTTGTTTCTAGAAAACCGTGGAAGAAATTGGAAATGTGACCACATATTTAAGAAGAGCCATCCATTTGACTCATCCTGTAAAGAAGGGAGACACAAGGAATAAGATATAAGCACATTTAAGCTCAAAAAACTGTGTTTTGCCTTTCAAAGTAAAATTTCCATGATCAAGGTTTTTTGATTATTTTGTCTGAACAATTATAGACACGTTTGAAAACATTTGACACATGTTTTAGTGCTTTGGTATGCTACACTTTGAGTCTATATAGTTAGCACAATGTCAACCCTAAATTGCTGCATCATGCCTATTATCCAAAATTCTGGGGATGGGGTGATTTGTGCGCAAGGGCCTGGGTGAGTTATAAGTAAGTAAGTAAGTAAAATGTATTTATAAAAGCACATTTATGACAGTTTGCACTGTCCAAAGTGCTGTACATAGTGCATTCAGTAGGTAAACAATGAAGGTAAAATAACAATAACCAAAATAAAAGACGTAAAGCCCATACATCCACATAAACACAGATAGTAGTGCAGAGGTAAGTAAGTAGTGCAGAGGTTAATGGGGAGGAAACACCAGGGTGTACATATGGGTTTTGAGCCTTGATTTAAAGGCAGAAATGTAGGGGGAATCACATTTGTCAGGTGGCAGTTGGTTCCACAAGCACGGAGCAACTAGTGCAAAGTACATTTCTGAGAGTTGTGCCAGTGGCATGGCTGTATACGCTGGTCACCAAAAGAAAGTGATAGTCTACAGTAGCTCAGGAGAGAGTGACATCTCAATTCCACTTAACGACACCACTGATGAGAGTTCAGATGGCCAGAAAGATGATGATGGTGACTTTGTCATTGTGACACAATGACGCACAAATCACCCCACTACGTGGGGTGATTTGTGCGACAAGACAACTTTTTTTCCGAAAGCTATATTTCTTAAACAGTTTATTCCAGATCCAAAGTTTTTATTGCCAGGGATGCACAACATCCTGAAATATATGTACATATTTGAGTTGGAGACATAACTGTCAAGGCCTCACTTTAAAATCACTTTGAGTAAAAAGTTGCACAAATCACCCCACCTTCCCCTATAATAAAAAAAGATTAATAAAAAATGGGCAATCAACTGTAGAGAACTGCAATGGGACTTGTATACCAGACATGGTAACTATAATGTGCATAGTCAACATCTATGAAAATCATATATAAATAAATAAGTAATATAAAAAAAAAAAGAAAAATCATATTTCTGCATGCACCATTCTGTGTTGCGTGCAGAATTGACGGCACCGCTTTCCGAGAGTGGGCGTGAGTTGAATGGTGTATCTGCTGGAAAAGGAACTGACACTCCAAATTCATCCGAGGGAGGGATTGAAACAACAGTCCCTTGCAGACCTCTGATACAATCTATAAAGACAGGCTCTTCAGTCAATCTTTACAGCCATGTCATGAAGAGCTTAAAGACATCTTTAATTTAACATTGATGTGATCATGTTGTTCACGGAGGAACAAATCTATCCAAACACAAACAAACAGCTTTTCTATGGATACAGAGGCGAGGAAGGAAAGGCTTAATCAGGCAGATTATTGGGACCAGTGACATAACAGTTATGAAAGATGACCGTTGACTGGTAAGGATCACATATTGCTAAGAGGAAAGAGCCTTTATAATTTTCCAAGCTGCCTGTCCTTATTGGTACACTCTTATATACAATCTATGGGAAGAGTACATGAATAAACATGCAGTTAAACAGGATACTCATATTTGTATGTTAATGAGTCAGTTTTGGATTTGAAAAGTTTGTCAGAAGGGTAACTGGGGCTAGCAGGATACATCAGGAATGGGTGGGACTTGGGGACACAGACTATGTTCTGAGAATGAGGAGCCTATTCCTCATTCAGGGTATAGTCTATGTGCTGGAGCGGTACCTTCTCTCCAGCGTTCCCAACCAGGCTCTGAACGGCCCAAGCTCACTGCTGAACAAGGCATGCAACAGAACAAGACGTCACCAATAGGAGAAGACAAAACCCACGGGCCAGCAAGAGGGCAACATTGACATTTGCTCTGCTGGAATTTTAGTTTGACATTTGTAGGGGGGAGGAGGGCTTTCTTTTCACTAAGACAACTGTCACCAAAAGGGTGGGGGTTGCTGTGCAAATGGCATATCAGTTAAGCCTTGGGCAATTTTTAAGGTTGCTAAGAAACATATTCGAAAGACCTTCCGCCCTACTTTGTGACACATGGCTGGTCGAGGGTGGAAAACCAGAAGACTAAAATTCAAAACATCAAAGCAGCCTTTGAAACAGACGAGTGTCAAGCAGACCAGCTTGACAACAGAGGCACACACACACACACACACAAACAGCATTCACACAGATGACCAACAACAAGACACAGCCAGGTCATTACTCCATTTCATTCAGGTAACGCTCAATAGATAAAGGCTGGGTTTTCCCAGGCAACTTTACAACTGAGCTGGGTTTACACAGCTCATTGACTGTACGAGAGCGCCATTAACAATCCTATGGAACACAAAACACAGGCTTCTTTACACAGGGACTGACATTCACTTCCATTATACAAGCAAGGGGAAATCCTTTTGTCCAAAAACACAAAAGGTCAGAGAACCAAGGGGAGGACGATATTAAAATATCTATCAGTGCAAGAGATTCCAGTGATCACAGAAACATGCACCAACACAACTATTCATTATTGCATCTTGTCTGGTTCTCCCAAGAACACAGTGACTTTTTTTTTTTTTGGATGACTCAAAGAGGACATTTGGAAGATTTTCTATTTATTTCTATTATATCAGCCGAACATAAGGACTTTCCAGGGGAGGGAGTTTATGCATCAGTAAATAATAAAAGGGACGTTTCACTGTGACAATCTGGTGATGACAGCTGCAGTTGTCACGTATTGAGCCGCTTCATAAAACCTGTATTTATCAGATATTTACAATAAACGGTGGAAATGTATGTGCCCAAATAAAAATCATTAAAATATTTTATCAAGTGGCTTAGAAGCTAAAGGGGAATTTCTGAATATATATCTTAAAGACACTTATACATCTTACTTTCTTTTTTTCCCGTTAACACCAACCCCTTTGGAAAGGCCATCCGTTGACCCAGACCTCGTGTGTGTACACATCATTATCGAGCCAGCCAAAAACTGAGCTTATATAAAGGGCTGGCCTGCACACAATTTACTCACTATTGAGACCTGTGCGTGTGGAAACCTAATACCTGCTGGTCCATAAACGTCTCTTCTCTGAATTTGTTTTCTGCCAGGAAACAAAACAAAATGAGAGAGAGAGCGAGAGAGAGAGAGCGAGAGAGAGAGAGCGAGAGAGAGTGAGAGAGAGAGAGTGAGAGAGAGAGAGAGAGAGAGAGAGAGAGAGAGAGATATCTCCGGTGCGACACGTACAGAGGAACTATACAGGGAGAAACCTGCTCATCTTGTTCTCAAGCCCCAACCGTTCAGTTACTGTCCACAGTGTAATGTGAGGTTTGACCAAAGACAACACATGTCGATGTCTCCACAAGGAGTTTGGCTTCCACAGCTTTAAGAGCTCGCACAATCTACTTCCTGGCTGTTGCTAAGTAACTGGTGAGTCTATGATAGCTGGTCTCGGTAAAAGGTTGGACCTCTCACTATGGTGATGTAATCGTGATAAATGTCTGCAGGTTTTCACAAACACAAACTTCTTTGTTCGTGAAATTGATACCACAGCAGTAACTCAAACCATTTCTGGCCTCGAGATAAATTAGCGTCTCTTTGTGGCTAAAGTAAGGCTAACTTTCTGGTTCTGGCTTTCCATGAGGGGAAAAAAAAATCTCATCAAGTGAAGGCATTTCTTATTGTTTAGTGTTGCAGTAGATTTAAACTGCACAGTATTTCCTTAAGTATAAATGCCACCCATATTTACATCAATTAAGAAAGTGTATTATTTTCACAGGTTAACACGCTGATGTTCCACTTTTGAAAACCTTTTTAACTCTTGAATGTTTTGGCAAATGTAATAATTTTATTTAGTACTTGCTGTTAAAGTAAGGGCAGTGTGTGATCCGGCAGGTGGCAAGCACAGAAGTTTTTTAAAAAAACAGCCACTCCAGTTGGTAAGGCGTCCCCCTCCCTGGCCGGGCCCAGCAGCAGACCCGGGTTCGATTCCCACCCGCGGTCGTTCTCTGCATGTCACTCCCCTCTCTGCCATTTCACCTCTGTCTCTCTGCACTATCAATAAAGCAAAAAAATGCCCAAAAAATATCATAAAAAAAAAAAAAAAAAAAAAAAAAAAACAGCCACTCAATGGGAAGTAAAATCCACCTAGAATCCACCTCTTTGATCAATTTCATAATTTATTTTGGGAGAAAAATTAGCAACCAGTTCAAAGCTGATTGCTAGGATTTGTCACTGGGGGAATAAAAGCTGATCAAAGAGCTGTTTTTTTTTTATTTAATTTAAAAAGGTGGAGTCAGCAATTCTGGAGAACGCTTGTTGTCAAAATAACTTCATGTCAAAATCTGTGAATATCTACTCACAATCAGCCACCTGCCAGTACTGTGTATGCGCTGAAAAGAAATCTGATGTTAATTATGACAAAGTTATTTTGACAACAAGTGTTCTACAGAATTGCTGACTCCACCTTTAAAGCCGGTGCTGTCCCGTTAATCTAAAGCAGTGGTGGAAGGTTTCAGAGCCAACCAATCCCTTTATCCTCATCTTTCCTTTTCTTCCTTCTTTCCTTTTTGTCCAGCGAGTTCATGCGGGAAGGACGATGATCTGTGCTGAGTTAAGTGGTACGTGCTGAAAGGCGCTGTGAGCATGTCTCTGGCTGTGTGTGTGTGTGTGTGTGTGCTTGTGCGTACAGTGTGTGTGTGTGTGTGTGTGTGTGTGTGTGTGTGTGTGTGTGTGTGTGTGTGTGTGTGTCTGTGTGTGTAGGAGTGAATGAGTGAGAGACTTGCCTGGGCCGTGGTGCGTGCAGGTCAGAGGGGCATGGATGATTGGAGGAGGACAGGGACTTGTTGTGGCGGGGACGCGAGGATGAGGAGGAGAGGACGGCAGCGGCCGAGGCAGTGGAGGCGCGGGAGCCCGGAGTGTTTAGGCTGGGGGGGAGTGGGGAGGGAACAGGAGGAGTGGAGCCCCGCCCAGTCACACACACACATACACACAAACATGAAGACACAGGACACAAAGTCACACAATCAAACACACACACACACACACCACGGGCATGACACATACACATTCACACATACATACATACATATATACATACATACACACATTGGGCGGGGTTTGGTGTGTGGGTGGATGGACGGGGAGGTGAGGTGGGGCATGGTTAGAAGCAGCACTTATCCAACACAGTAAAGGGGGAGGGAGGGGGAGGAAGGAGGGAGGGAGGGAGAGAGAGAGAAGAGCAGAGAGAACAGAGACACACGTGGAAGAACAGAGGAACTACTGTAGAGACAAAAAGAGACAGAACATGCAGAGCAACAAGGACTTGAAACAAAGACAGAAGAGTTGGTGTTTTGCAAACATTGCTTCATGGTAGATTCACAAAAAAAGCAATCACAAGCCACAATCAACGGCTGGCAGTGTTGTTTTGTTGTGTAAAATCTACCACAGCACAAAAGACCAACTTTAACACACACTTCAGATCAAACAGGTCACACTCAAGAGAAATGATGTGGATAAAGTCAGGTTATCAATAGTACCGAAATGCGCAAGGCAAATGCTTGTTTTCGGAGGGTTTTATGATAGTAAATTGTTTGCTTGTGGTCTGACTAAATAGGCAATTTGATGTTGTCAAATCTGACATTGTATAGGTTAAATGATCAATCAATTCATCGGCAGAATGATCAGGAAAAAATAACAACTAGTCAAGGCAAGTTACATGTATATTAAACCCAACTAGCTTGTGCTGTTTATCAGGTTACAATGGACCCAAAAGGTGCCGAGTCAGTGTTTTCAAGGGTTCTGTTCAACTTCTGAGCTGTATCTTTAACATAGAGTATTTGACTGAATTACTGAAGCAAAACAACAGTGGCTACTTCCTGAAGCCGCTCTTAATCAGTGATGTTGCTACGGGCTACAAAGCTCTGCACATTACTGACCGCGCTAACTTGACTCCACAGAAACAAACACAGTAAGAGACAGGGCAGAGTGGTACCAGCATAGAGGAATGAGCAGTGTGTGTGTGTGTGAGTGAGTGAGTGAGTGAGTGAGTGAGTGAGTGAGTGAGTGAGTGAGTGAGTGAGTGAGTGAGAGAGAGAGAGAGAGAGAGAGAGAGAGAGAGTGAGTGAGTGAGTAAAAAGATTTATAGGTCAACCAAACAGCTGTTAATTACATAGAAAACAAACACATAGCCCAGAGAAACACACTCTCTCTGACGGGGATTAGTTCGGCTAGTGATGGAAAAAATAACTGCTTTCATTGGAGAACCCAGTGTGTGGCAAGAGTTTGAGCATGTGCATGTATGTATAAGCTTGGGTGTGTGTGTGTGTGTGTGTGTGTGTGTGTGTGTGTGTGTGTGTGTGTGTGTGTGTGTGTGTGTGTGTGTGTGTGTCAATGGGTTTGTATGTGTTCAGCCTCAAGAGTGTGCGTAGATATTTTTGTGAAAGCCTATTAGCAGGCAAGTACAGAGACCATATAGTGCCGCTAAGAGTTAATATTCCATCACAAGTCTTCCTAATCTCCTTAGAGAGAGAGGGGAGGAAAGGGAGAGAGAAGAAAGATTAATATGAAGACAATAAGGTAAGAGAAGGAAGCTGGAGGAAAAGAAAAAGAAACGAAAAGAAAGGAGGAGCCAAGAAAATGTGAGTGACTTTAGATCCAGAGGAGGAGCTCCGACGCAGATAAAAGAACACCAAACGAAGCGAATTAGAAGGACAGAAAAGGGGGGAAAAGAGAATTGGGGAAGGGGAGGGGTGTATCAAATATAAATGCCCAAACTTCAAAGCATTAATGATGATAAAAAAAATAAAGTACTTTAAAAAATCAAAGCAGATGACAACCGCTAAGTTAGCAGAGCCTACCATTGCAAATAGACCCACAGTGCTAAAAAAAACAATGCTGTCTCAAATGGCCACATCGTCACCATGTGGTGCTTAGCCTGAAGTATGACTCAAAACTCATCAGAATTTACAGCACGGATTCTAATTCAATCATTTTGATTTTGTTGTAAGTATGGCACAATGCTAGGAAGGAGGGGGCCATTTGAGACGGATACAATAAGTAATAAAGCAGTAATGACAATGAACAGTGCATCATAGAAGGGATTATGGTTTGGCTTAATGTTTAATGCTTATGAGCAAGCACACAAAGCACATGGCTGGTTAAGCATGAGTGATGTGCGCGTAGTTGTGTGTGTGGACGCGTACGAGGTGTCTTCAGCACCAGAGGCTTGCAGTCCGGGGGAAAGAATCCAATATCAAGCAACTCCCAGAAACTGCTTGTGTCCATATTGGAATTGTTTTAAGTGGTTGAGGAAGAAAGGGGAGCTGGAAGGAACAATTACGTTTAGGAAAGATGAAATGAGAAAGGGAGGGAATATCACACTCTGCAATATCCAATTAAAGAATGGTGACAAAGAGGGGCTTGACTTATGGCTAAACCCAATGGCAGACTGTGTGTCTACCACTGGCTTTAGAGTTTGTGTTGATTTTATCATTATATTCCTTTTTATAAATGTAAGATAATTACATGTACAAATAGAACATGAGTATATACCTGCTAACACCTCCACCAGTTGATTCAGCTCCAAGTTTGGGGATGTCAAAATTGATTGAAAAGGAGCATTTTATTGAAGGAAAAGAACCGAAAGAAGGATAAAAGTTTATATCATGTGTCAGACTACATTGTGTGTGTGCGTGTTCATCGGATCCTGCCTCTGCTCTGACTGGCAGTCCTCCATGGGACCATCACGGGTAATCTGTAATCTACTGGAGGTTTGGCCTAAATTCCCATGGCAGCCTGATTTCCTTGTCCAGGAGGGCTCACCCCACCCTGAGGGAAAGGGCCTCCCGGAGCCAGCTGGCAGAGCTCTGGAGAGTACCAGCCAAGGTCTGGGGATTCAGTCACCAAGACAGCTGTGGAACTGCTTCATTCACAAACCATGGTAAGTGTGTTTGTATGTGCATGTGTGTGTGTGTGTGTGTTTGTGTGTTAGTGAGGAAGCCGTGCTGCTTCTCAGGAACTGCTAGAGTAAAAGAATGTGCGCCAGAACGATTGTATGTGACTGTTCTTGACCTGTTTTTTTTAAATATCTATTTTTCCTGTTCACTTTGAGTGTATAGTAATGTTCACTATGTACCTGTCCTTGCCGTTCTGGATGCCCTGGCCGAGCGTGGCTCTCTCAGTCAGAGGAGAGTTCCGACTGCGACCAGTCCCGGTGGAGAGGATGCTATTCTGAAGGGAGGAAGAAAATAAGAAGAATGTTAGTCAAAATGGAGTGAGAGAGCAGTGCAGTGGTAGAGGAGGAATAAGTTACATTAAATGTGATCAATTATTACTGGAACATGCTTTAGAGAGCTTCCCGAGCAGCACACACAAGTGAATATAATTTCCTTAAGTTAATAAAATCTTCACTTAACCCATTGATGACGTCTGCTGCGCGATGCCACATTAGCTCTCCTGCCTGATGCTGCATCGCGCAGCATTATTACTTTATCTAATTTTCATGGCATTCCCAGCATAGAATGCACTGTCATTGGTTCAAATACACATGAGGTGGGTTTTGTTGATTTTTTTAAGACCACGTGACCACCCAAAAGTTGTGTGGTTTGCCAAAAATCATGTCAATCAAAAAAATAAAAAATAAAAAAATAAAACAAAATAATTAAAAAAATATGCCAGCTATGTCGGCGACAGAACAGTTAGTGGCGTTTGGTGCGCAGAATCAAGGTCTACTATAGACTACTGACGAAAATCACACAACACATTGCATCTATTTATTAACAATATTTAATAATTTTCTAATTCATCTCATTTTGACGATTTTTAGAAATATTTGTTGGTTTGTAAGCGCTAAGGGAGCATGTTTAAATAAAACCTGTGAACCTTAACTTTTAAATGTATTTTATTTCATGTTCCTATGTGCTACACAGGCTTAGATATTAAGGTTTTGGTAGACTTGACAATTCCTACTATTTTTTCAGAAAACCCTCAGGCATTAAGGACATGCATCCTAGATTGCCATAGTCATCAATGGGTTAAAGAGTGCATCCTGCAACAAATTAATTTCTCTGCAGCTTGTCAAATACAATTACAAAACCATTTCATTTGTATTTGCAGGAGAACTTGAAAAGTAATTTAAAAAAGGCCCTGCACTCCCACACAGGCATTTCCTATTATGCTTGACACATTAGCTAACTGCCCAGGTTAAGGTTAGGCGGAGCTTTACTGGGAATTAAACAATATGACTATAGTTCACACACTAATAAATGATAAGTCTAAATCATCCCATCCTAACGGGATGCCACAAATCTGAAACTGAAAACCACAGTGTAGGGACATGGAATTGGCATCACTTTCAATGAACAGAAACCCCAAACAGTAGGTCTATTATGCCATTCAAATGTGATCAAAAATCACCCAGCATGATGATTGCATTCCATTTTCCTTCACCATAAAAGACCAGCAAAGTTGTTAAGCGCTTCATTCGAATTTTTTTGATTAGTAATCAGCATTTGCTTTGATCTTTGGACCATAGAATATGATAAAATATGGCTGACACTAGCTGCACTAAAGAACAACGATTTGAATTTTCCAAACACTTTTCAGATGTTTACCTATCAACTGACATTCAGGAAAGCTGTTTATTCACTCAAAATGCAGGGTGTATATTGTTTGTCTTTGAGGGTCTGAATAATAATAAGTTAATGTGTAGATTTAAAAGTGTGTTGGGACCATTTGAATGTCATATAAGCAGTGTGCGTGTGTGTGTGTGTGTGTGTGTGTGTGTGTGTGTGTGTGTGTGTGTGTGTGTGTGTGTGTGTGTGTGTGTGTGTGTGTGTGTGTGTGTGTGTGTGTGTGTGTGTGTGTGTGTTTGGTCTCACGGTGGAGGGCGTGGCGCTCTTCTTGCGGTCTGAGGAGACCAGGGGACTGGCCGGCACCTTGTTAGTGGAGCTGGTTGATGAACCTTTCCTCCCAGAATCCTCTGCTGCAGTGCGGTTGTCTGCTTGGCCCCCCCTCTTAGAGTAGGAGGAGCCTAGAGAAAGAAAGAGGCAGCGCATTAGAAAAGCCATCACCTGCTGTGCTCTAACCTGTGTACATGAATCATCTCTGGCTCCTGAATCAGTCTCAACTTCTTTTGTGCCTTTCTTTCATTCACCTCCACAATTGAATCGATCTTGTCCTCCCAATACTTGACCCTATCTCTCTTCAACCTCACCCAGCCCTGCCTCATCCCTTTGCCCTATTCACAGCCTTTAAAGGCCTTAAATCTTGTATTCAATTATTTTCTACACCTGTTTCAGTGTGACAGGACCGGACAACATCACCGTATGAACATGGACTTAAAGGTGGAGTCAGCCATTCTGGAGAATGTTTGTTGTCAAAATCAATGAATATCTCCTCATGACCAGTTTACAGAGCCCTTTTCAGGTACATAGTAGGTAGTGTACTATGTACCTGAAAAGGGCTCTGTAAACTGGTATGTAAACAAAGGGGGCCCACCTAGCTAGGAACATGTCCATTTACAGAGCCTAGGCTGTGTATTAACACTGGATTTTTTTTGCGGACAGATAGCAGATCGTAAGGAGATATTCACTGATTTTGACAAAAAGTAATTTGACAACAAGCTCCAAAATCGCTGACTCAACCATTAAATCATGATTGCCACTGAAACTGTGTTTCCATCCCTTAGCTCCTGACAAATGACTATTTCAATCCAATCTCCATCTCCCTCTCTTAAACCGGCTCATTGGCCCCCCTGCCCTTCTCCTCTCCTCCTCCTCCGACACACACACAGACACACACACACTCCAATCTCACCCTGGTCGGTGGCTCTGCGGTTTTGAGGCTTCTGGTTGGATGACACGCTACGCGTTACCTTAAAGAGGCAAGAGGGACACGGGTCAGTGAGGTATTCTTTATGTCACAGTGTTTACACACTTTGGGATGTTAGTATGCCGGCAGAGAAAGCTGCATGTACAGCTGTTGTTTAACTTTAGAGCCATTCACACATGGAACCTGCAATGCTGCCAAGTTCCAAGCCCCCCTGGGAAGGCATTTGTTGCTGAAGGTCTACTATCCGACATACATAAAGTAGATTTCCAGGGTCAGGGCAGTGTACTTGTGTCACTGGCTGGAGTTGGGAGACCTCATTATGTGTAAGCAGAAGACATTATGTGTTCTCGTTGTACCTTGTGAGGCGGGGAGGGGGCTTTTATGTTGCTTACATCACTTCCTGGCCGGGGCTTGATGCCACTTTCATCCAGCTGAGGAAAAAGAACACGCAACAAAAAACAAAACAGACCTCAACAGGCGTGCATCAGGAGGAGATACAGAGAGACGGTGGTGTTTGTACACAAGAATCAATAACAGAGCATTATTTTACGAGGTACTTTTACGAGAATACTGCAATAATAATGCAATCAAACTCAGATATGACAGCAGATTGAATGTTTTGCTTGATTGCGAAATAACAATGAAGCCCTACATTTTCTATTAGATACAGATGATCTCACAGCAGCTGGTTAGTTTGAGGATTCACTGCATAATATAAGTGTAACTGTGGCCAATTGCAGCGTGTTAAATGGAGGCGTGTAGGCGTGAGAAAGAAATAGTGTACCTCGGAGTTCCTATAGTCCAGTAGCAGATATGCAGCCATTACATCGTTATACTTCTGGTTCACCAACGAGTCTTGGATCTCCTCTGCAGAGAATCCCATTTGCAGCATGATGTCTACACACACAAAACAAGTGCATACTTAGAATGGTGAGCTTCCTGTGGTCCCATGGTGCTCCTTGGGATAAATTATCCTTGCGTGTGAATGGAGGGAAAAATGACATCTACACTGAAGTGTGTGTGTGTGTCTGCATGTGTCTCAATAACACAGAATACATTTACCATTCTTCTTGTGCCCACCTGTCCTTCTAGGGTCCTTATAATCTGGCATGGGTTCGATATAGGGTTTGAGTTCTTCCTCCTCATAGCCCACATTCATCCACCGGTCCCTCATTATCTGCTGCTGGGAGCAAGCCACACAGACAAATACAGTTAGACATGAGATGTCAGAGACAATACAGGGTCAACAAGCAAGACGAGGGAGAAAAGGTTAAGGAGTTAGAGAGGAGATGAAGACAAATCAGCTAGACACAATTCATTAATTCTTCGTTGAACTCATATTGATATTTATTTGATTATTATAATAGGCATAGATAGCCAGGTGTTTTTCATTTTCAATATGCAAATGAATGACCAGTATCAATCTGTTGGCTGCCTGGAAATGTAGACGCCTCCTACACAAACTTTGAGGTCGCTGTAGATGAAACAGTCACAGGACTTGATTCCAACAGTAAAGCTTGAGTCAACTTTCTGTAGCTTTAGAGGGTCATGACATTTAGCAGGTCAGGCAGACAAGCTAACGCCGAAAGAGAGTAGCTTTTAATCCAAAATGTAAGCGGGAATCTGGTCACCTCAAATGGCAAGTGACACCTGTTAGTCAGAGTCATGGTTATATACTTTGCCTGTATTTTGCTATCCTTCTGAGTAAAAACGTCAATTTAAAGCTAGTAACCCTCCATTTACATATTGTGTAAGTTAATTAAGTCACTCATGAATCCAAAACTAACAAGCATCTACTATGACTTTAAAAAGCACTTAACACGCCAGCAACAAATTCACATATAGCCGGTAAAGCAAGTCCAGCAGTACAGTATAGTACTGCTTGTGCCACCATTAGATTGGGACACAAACAAGCACTGTTGTTATAAACATTTTTAGCCTACAAGTTTATCCGACTCTGTTTAAGTTCGAAAATGACATTTGTTTGTGTGTGTCATGTATGTGTCAATGTGTGAGTGTACCTCGAGGCTGCCTCGTTTAGAGGGGTTCAGGATGAGGAACTTCTTGAGCAGGTTCTCACAGTCCGTGGACATGTAGAAAGGAATCCTGTATTTACCACGCAGCACGCGCTCTCTGAGTTCCTGCAGATGGACAAGGTCATACAAAGTCAACGGCTGACTCTAAAAATCCACCTTCATATATGGACACACACACACACACACACACACACACACACACACACACACACACACACACACACACACACTTGTTTTGTCTCACACCAATCAAGCCTATCCAAATGTTTCCAATGACACAGCCTATGCTAAACAGTATATATTGTTTATACTGATGTGGCTTAAATTAGCTAGGCAGCAAGATTTGCTGCGGTTACACCCCCAAATGATTAATAGTTTTGGTAATCAAGTCACGCATTCACACACTGTTTAGCATTTCTGGGCGCACTCACACTAGGCCATCTGTACCGTGCCCAAGTAAGTTTGCTCTTCTGTACTCATACATGGAACAAATCCTCGGAAATTTCGGGCACAGTACGGGCCAACTTTGCCTAGTTTGAGGGCGCCCTCAAACTGCAACGATTGTAACAGTGGTGGTAAAGTATGCAAGTGATAATACCAAAATATATTTTTGATAGTACTGTTCTTATTTTGATAATAGACTTTCTTCAACTGTGTTACAATCATTGAATGTGTGATAAATTCAAGATGCTGCAATTGTTAACAGAAGCATTTGTATTCCACTTTAGTGTCCTTTATCTACAGTACTTTTTTGTATAGTGTATAGGGGGCTTAATAATGACCATTTATTGACACACTCAGGGGAGTGACAGGTTGAAACACTGCTGTGATGCAGGCTTTGAAGGAGCTTAAAGCGTGACTCATAGAATTTGCATCAAAATCTATCAAACTGCAAAACTTAGTGTTGAGTCTTATAACATGGCAATATCATCATTTCATTTCACTTAGAATAATCCTAGCTGTATATTGTGCACCCTTTTTGCCAGTGCATCAGTTTGACACGTATTAAAAGAATACATTTTATTACAGCCAGCTCCTACCTGTTAAAAAAATAATACGGCCGATAATGTCGGTGTAAAAAAAAACTTTACACAGCATAAGGTAGTGAAAGGAAGTACATATAATAAGAATATCATAATTACATTCAATGTCATATCGCCCACCCAAAATGTGTCTGCACTTCCAGAGTGAGTCATGTGGGTACTGACTGAATGCAGTGTGATACAGGCTTTGCCAAATTATGAATAACTATAGTTTGAAGAAAGCATTGTATCTTGAAAAAGTGGCAGGTATCAGTACCTGTTTGGTGAATTATACCACCAAACCACATTTGAAAACAATTGGTTTGGCATTTTTCTAAACATAAGCTCTCTTCAGCCTAGTTCCTGAATCAGGGCATAAGGAACAGAAACCAGTATGACAAATACTACAACCACATGCATAATACAGACCTCCACCGCTGAGGTCAGACACACACACACACACACACACACACACACACACAGTCTGTCCTCTTGCTGACCTTGAGGTTCTGTCCATCGAAGGGCAGTGAGCCGCTGACCAGTGTGTAGAGGATGACCCCCAGGCTCCAGACGTCCACCTCAGGCCCGTCGTACTTCTTGCCCTGGAAGAGCTCTGGGGCGGCGTAGGGCGGGGAGCCACAGAACGTGTCCAGCTTGTTCCCCAGAGTGAACTCATTACTGAAGCCAAAGTCTGCGATCTTGATGTTCATATCGGCATCAAGCAACAGGTTCTCCGCCTGCGGACCCACAAAGTGTGTGGGAGAGAGAGGAAAGAAAAACACATTGGTTTTGATTAAGATAACAGGAGGATGTGGCAGGGGAATGGGAGAAAAAGATGGCCTAAAGAAAGGATTAATAACGAGCTGTAGTTTCTCTTTTTGAATACCACATGTGGCAAGATATGAAAGACGATTTGCTTTGTGTGATATGGTAACGTGATATTGTATTTTTCCACATATGGATCCTCTTTTTCCACTATCCTTCATCCACAGGAAGGTCAAAGCAACTTGTATGGCTGACAAGATAACCCAGCTAAACGAATAGGCCACCTTGTCATCCAGTGTCAGTGTAAATTGCAAATAATGTAAAGACAATATATTTCAAAGACTGTTGTCTGAAACACCTCTCTTTGAGTGGAAAAACTTTGCTGGGTGAGAGAGGGGATTTTAAAAATAATGTGCTGAGGCCTACAAGAAGCACACAATGGGCAAAGTGAGCTGCCACCGTTTATTCCTGTGTGTGTGTGTGTGTGTGTGTGTGTGTGTGTGTGTGTGTGTGTGTGTGTGTCTAAGCCTAAAGTGAGCCAGTGAGCAAGGAGGCTGGGGTTGCTTAGCAACAAGTGCGCTCTCTTTTTCACATGCTCTGAATACTCTGCCACTTCTGCGTGTTTGAGTGTGAGCGCGCACATTAAACACTGACATCATATATCATATCAAATTAACACTGGCTCCTTATGTTTGACAAAAGTTGTATTCATTACTTTAAGTTGGCCAAACAACAAAATCAAACTCTCTGATGTAGCTTTATATTTCATTTTCATTGCATTGATTTAAGTCTTGCTGTGAAATGCAGGCTCATCAATATTTGCTCTAACAGAGTGGGACCTACTTGAGTTAAGCGTGTGCCGGATTTCACATTACAGCCCCCAGATAAATAGTGATTAGGATAATGTGCAGGATGGTACGCATTACAATAATGAGAACTGCCTGTCCTCAACAAGTCCCTCATTTGTCCTGCTGTCTTTCTTCTAAATGCCAGCCACAATCACCCATACAAAGTGTAGGAAATGTTTTATGACCCTGGTCTAAGCATTGAAAAGGGTGTATTAAAAGACAAAAAATAAATGAGTCGGACCAAATATCTTCAGATGAGAGGTTCCCTTATGGTTACTGTAACAGTAATCATGATAATGTCTTGTCTACAGGTCTGCTTGCTGGCACAATAAGAGGATTTACAACTCTGCATAATACTGTGAACTAGCTTTGCCTGTGTGTGTGTGTGTGTGTGTGTGTGTGTGTGTGTGTGTGTGTGTGTGTGTGTGTGTGTGTGTGTGTGTGTGTGTGTGTGTGTGTGTGTGCAGTGTTTTTTTGGCAACAACTAATGTGAGTCAAAGACAGGAGGAAAAATAAATGGAGACCGAAAGAGAGAGGGATCCAAGCGCGAACACAATAGGATAACGGCATAGAAGCGTCTGTGCGTGCGTGCTCTTAAGCCGTAGCACTCAGAGAAACATTATATGATCTTTGTGAGTAACCTCTGTCCTTGCCTGTCCATGTGTTGGGATTGTATCTTTAAACGTCAAATCTTATGAAGACAACAAGTATGGTCAGAGAGAGAGAGACAGAGAGAGAGAGAGAGAGGGTGAATAAAAGAAACGTGCAAGAGAAGAAAAAATTAGGAAAGAGAGAGAGAGAGAGAGAGAGCACGCTTGCTTGTGCTTTGACACTCAATGTAATTTAATAACGTGTGTATGTTCTCACCTTGAGGTCTCTGTGTACTATACACTTCTGATGGCAATACTGCACCGCTGACACAATCTGGACAGTGAGAAAGGGAGAGAAGGGATGTCAAGATGGAGTTGAAATGGCCATTGAAAACACAGAGAGCTCTGTATACAGCTCGTGTATTGAAATCAAGAGGGAGTATTATATAGAGAGGAAGAATACAGACAATTCCCTGAACTGCTTACATTTTAATGGTCAATAAATCAATCATTAAAACATTAAAATACAAAATGCATGGGTTTTATGCAATTCACATCTTTTTTTGAAGCGGAACCAACTAAATAACATATACATTTCTAAAGCGATTTTTTTCAAATCCCAAATTAAATCATTAAACGCCTATCCCTCAAAGTCTGCTGCCAGTCCACCTGATTCAACAAATAACATGCAAGTTCCAAAATGTGTATAGAGGCAAAACATTTTTTGATCGTGGTTAACCATGGCTTAAAACAACAGCAGCACATAAACAAGTGAAATATAAAAATAGACACCTGTCTGAATTTGGCACGGGCTTCTTTTTCCTTCATCCTGCCGTGGGCCACCAAGTAATCAAAGACTTCTCCTGGGAGGTGGGAAAGAGTGGAGGAGAGCAGATTTAGTATGGAACCTGACACTTGCCTCTGTACAGCCAAGAGTATTGGGTCAATTGGACATTCAACTTAGCACTGTACTTTAAAATGAAGTATGGGCACACAGTTTACTTAAGCTGTAATTATTTTAAGACATAAATTTAAATACAAACAAGCTATGTATTGTATTTACAACGTACGTTACTTTCAATGCAAAAGGGGATAGAGATGGTCAGTAGGCAAAACAACAAACATAATCTAATAAAAACTGGACATTTTTGTTAACTGCCCTATGGTCAAATTCTAACACAACACAGATGAGCCTATACATTTTGGGGGAAGATAGCATTCTTTTTATTTGGGAACCATTTTATTCTACCATATAGAGTGCCAAGCCTCAGGGGGGAATGATTTCACAGTGACACGCACTTACCTCCACTAGCGTACTCCATTACCAGGTACAAAGTCTTCTCTGTCTCTATCACCTCAAAGAGCTTGACTGGAGGTGGAGAGAAAAAGGCAAAGACAGTGCATTAGAAGGGGGAGGGACATGTAAAGTGAAGGGAGAAAAGGGCAGAAAAAAAGGAGAGAGGAAAGGGAGCGTAAGAGATTAAGAGTAAACGCAAAAAAGGAAAGAAGGGAGTGGGAGAGGGAGTTCAGATTATTATATTTTTAGCTTGAACACATGACCTTGAAAGTGCAATGTAAATCAGGTCTGGTGAGTGACGACAGAGTGGGAGCTCACGTTTCAGTGTCATGACTCACTCACCTATGTTGGGATGATTCAACATCTTCATGATCCTCACCTCCCGAAAGAGCTGCAATAAAACAAGCCACAGTCAAATACACCAGCAGATCTAGGTTGATATAGCTCTACGTGATACTTTGTGTCATCGCAAAAGGACTCAATATTTGCTCATATCAAAAGTATTTTTGTGGGTTAAATGATACTCAAAACACAAACATTGCCATCCTGTTCATGAGCGTATACTTAAAATAACTAGGAAAAGCAAACATAAAAGGGATGCTTTTTACTTATTAAGAATTTATTTCCTCAGAGAGAGGAACAGCAAACAAGTTTAACTGGAGGTTTTAGGTATCAAATATTGGGAAGAGACACTATAGACAGACAGTAAGAAGCTAGCCTAGAGCTATCAAAGTTACAAACTGTTACACTCTTTTCAAAGTACCAGCTCATTAAGTTATATTACATTTATTGTGATCACAGAACCATAAAGCAAGTTTTATACTTATCTTAACGGTGGAGCTACGGTGGCTATATGTGCGTAACTATACAGTCACATTTTCTTTCACAAACTATAAATCTGGCATGCACATTATTCCTCTGTCACACTGACTGCCAGTGTTGTTCAAAAACAGATCAGCCAAACTGTAGCACTGGGTAAAGGCCAGGACACACCGGTCCGACTACCCGAAAATGGAGACTGCTGATTCAGGCAGCTCCAGTCTTCCCGTCGCGGCCAAAAAAGTGCCAAGAACACACTGAGCCGACTGCTGACTTTCCGTACGCTCTGCGCTTGCGCGGGACGTAATGTCTCCATAACAGCAGGCGGCGCTAATCTGTATTGCGGCCCAAATAAATACAGAAGCCGGAAATGATGGGAAAGCTCTGTAGACCATAAACATAGATAGAAATACGTATTTATATTTATGGACCATAAAGAGCACCATTTTTAGCAGAGAGTGTCGAGCATGGTGTCGAGCAGTCAACAAGGGTTGATGCATGTGAGTACTCGCTGAACGAAACAAACAAACACATTAAAACAATGGCTAGCTGTTGTTAGCTGTTTGTGCTACCCGCCTCACTTCCGGGCTTCACTGATTCGCTAGCCCTCCACCAAAATTGCTCCAACTGAATGACTGCCCGCGACATGAAGCCCGACGACATCTACGACGACCGATTTCACGGCATACACCAAACAGATTCGTGTCCCCGCCCCCTCCAGACAGTCCGACGGCGATTATCGGGCCGGTGTGTCCGGGGCTTTACATGCTACTCATAACCATAAACATGGGAAGTCAGCTTCATTTTGAGCCCTTTCAACCTTTCAGCCCTTTCAATTTTATTTGACCAGTTTGTAAAGATTTTGATGAATGCGTTTAGGTCTGAGTGAAAGAGAGGAAGTATTTCTTATAATTGTTTTTGGTTTTCACATTGGAAATGTTGAGTTTAAGAGAAAAATAAATGTAATATTTAAAGAACTTAAAAAGCATATCAGGAAGCATTTATCACTGGATTTATGTCGGCCGTGTCAGCAACTTTTCTATGTCTGAACATTTTCTTGTCATGTGCCCTGTGTGTATTCTATGCCGTATATCTGCGGATGTGTGTGTGTGTGTGTGTGTGTGTGTGTGTGTGTGTGTGTGTGTGTGTGTGTGTGTGTGTGTGTGTGTGTGTGTGTGTGTGTGTGTGTGCACGCCCAAGCATACATGGGTTAGAGAGTGTGCATGTAAGTGGACAGACTCCACCCTGCCACGATCAAAAGTAGTAATTGCAGCTTGTTTCCTGTAATTAAAACTCTCTCTGAAAACTAGACCACTTCATAGAGAGAGACAGAGAGAGAGCGGGGGAATGGAAAGAGAGCGATGGACAGAGAAAGAGTAAAAGAGAAAGACACGTGGGGCATGAAGAGGGACTTGAGAATGACTTCTGAGAAAAGGAAGAAGAAGGACTGAGTTTTGAATTTTGTGCCGGCATGTGTGTGTGCATGTGTGTGTGCGCGCGCAAGCATGCATGTGTGTGTGTGCATGTGTGTGTGCATGCGCGAGCGTGCATGTGTGTGTGCAAGAGAGAGAAAGGGAGAGACCCACCTTCTGCAAACTGGAGGAGTTGAGCTGTGTCTTATCAATGATCTTAACAGCCACCTAGGAGCAAAACAAGAACATTAATTTATTATTAGCCTTTTATTCATTAATAACCCTTGCTGTGTAAGCAGTGGGGTTGACACATATCACTCATGCAATACTGCCCAGCTACAGCCGGCGCTTGACGTACGTCACGACCAAACATTATGCGATTGGTTGCCAGATCCAAAGTGGCACTGGGCAGATCCAATAGTTTTAAACTTCAACCGACACCCACCTTCAAGTGAGTGAACGTTTGTCAATTGAGCGATTCCAGACCCTCTGTACAAATGAAATTAAGTACGATGGTATGGTAGGACCAGGCTACTACAGCCTGAGACCGCAGCACAAAACACACATGCACACCTCCATCTTTTGGGGACATCTCACACACAAACAGAACGATAAAGTCTGACTGCATCAAATGTGGATCAGAGTCAATTCTGGAGAATGCTTGATGTCAAAATCACTTTGTCAAAATAAGTGAAAATCTCCCCATGATCCGCTACCTGTCCTTACCTGTGGACGCTGAAAAAACATCTGGTGTGAATACACAGCTTAGGCTCTATAAATTGGAATGTTAACAAAGAATACATTCTCAAAGACTATGTAAACAAGGTGGCTCACTCCCAACAAGCCCGTTTACAGAGCCTAGGCTGTGTATTAACATTGGAATTTTTTAGTGCTCACACAGTATGGTACATATAGCGTATCCTCCAGAGATATTCACTGATTTTAATACAAAATGTGATTTTGACAACAAGCATTCTCCAGAATGGCTTACTCCACCTTAAAGTTATGAACACACAATCACAGCATGCAACAGGTGCACAATAGGGCACTATACAGAGAGACACACACAGACAGCTGAAGCATGGTTTATAATCGTGCCATGATAAGGTCTATAGTTCATAATCCAACAGAGGACACTGGCGAAGGAGACAGAGGGATAGATAAACACAGGGACGAAACAAGAGAAAAACAACAAGGACAGTACAAAATATATGCACCGACAGACAGATGGGAGGGATTCAGAGAGAGGAATTAAAAAAAAAATAAAACAGAAAAGAGGACATCAATAGAAAGGCGAGTGAAACAAAGAATTATCTTTCAACAAGGACACAGAAAAGGGAGGTCTACTTCTCTCTCCCAGTTCTGCCTTTCACTGTTAACCAACTCCTTTCTTCCACTCTGATTCTCCCTTGTTTTCTTTGTGTGTGTGTGTATGCGTGTGTGTGCGCGTGTGCGTGCGTGTGTATGCGCCAGCGAGTCACATGGAGTGTTATCAGGGTGTCAGGCACAGAGCTGTCACACATTGACAGAACCCGCCCACCCCTCTCTAGCTCGCCACACACACACCAAGAGTTGACTTGACTGGGCCTCTGAAAAAGCCCAGCATGGGCTCACTGCAGACACAGCTTTTCCCTTAAAGGGGCCGTCCACCGCATTACATCACATCTGGAATTTAAAGTAAGCCGGAGACTTTTAGGCTTCTCTATTCAAGCTGACAATGGTGATCTAATCTCCCGCAGCAGATGTACCGTCCCCAAAGCTATGCTAGCCTAGGATCAGACCAGACCCACTGCAGATCACAGCGCCAGTCCTTCCCTGTCCTCAGCAACAAGGAAGGAAGATTAACATTGGTGAGACATCAGCAAAACATTTAAGGGGTTTTTCTACTTCTTACCACCTTGGCAAAATGAAGAACACACCCAAGGCTTCTTTTCTACTCTAAATAGTTTTGTGACTGAACAAGCTAATAGAGTTAAACTTTCACCAATACCAGTAAACAAAGTACAGTAGTCAGGATACCTCACTTGCTAACTATGAATCCTGGATAACAATTTACAATGTACATCAATTTCTAGGCAACAGCTTTTGGATTTTAAAATCTGTTGTTCTCAATTAAAGCTTACGTGACAAGTTTCTAGTTAAATAAAGGGGCATGAGTAAGGCATTAGAGAGAAAGAGAAAGGTCTAAAGTTCAGAAAGTCACACTGACTCCGTGGGCCCTGAAGGGTACATCAAGGCTCTCAGTCCAATCTAGCACACGTGTACTTTTTGTCCTTTTCATGAACGCTTACCTCTTTTCCGGTGAGGATGTGTCGCGCCAGTTTGACCTTGGCGAAGTTGCCCTTGCCGATGGTTTTTAGCAACCGGTAGTTACCGATGTGCGGCTGGTCATCTGTTGTGGTGGTGGCGACGGAGTTTCGACATCGCGGCATGCTGGAGCGGCCAGACGACTTGGACTCCTGAGAAGAGAGAAGGCATTATGTAAGCATAAGAGTTCCATGATGACTCGCAGGCTAAAAGTAATACAAGGTGACAGTAAAAATTTGCCAGGGCAAAAAGCGAAGGAAAAAAAGTTTTACATTCCAAAGCGCTATTACTCGGGCTCTCCCGAAAAACACTTTGTATCAACGGGACCAACTAACTACAGGATATTCAAAGCTCAAAGCACAGATATTCAACAAAGCTTTTGATTTCCTCTAACACGGACAACAATGCTTTTTTTGGGACATTCTTTATCCTGTTGTAGATAGGTTTGTCTTGGAGAGAGAGAAAGGACAGGGCAGAGGGAGGGATAGACGTACAGCAATGGGCCTGGGCCAACATTGAACCAATGCTTTTAAAGTTAAAGAAACAATCTGATTCAAATTCTGGTTTCAACTTGTAGCAACGACTCTTAAAAGCATTCAAGTCAGTGACGTTACTATGACCTATGATACATATCAATACATTACAAACACTGGCACATGTATGTAGGTGTAAAGCTTAGAAACAAAAACTACTCCAAAGTTGACTGTATTCAGGAAGGCCAGTCCAGATAATATTGGCCTTTAAGTTTAGTATGGATAAGAAACAGCCAGCAAAAATTGGTCAATAGAGCAAAAGCTGCACTTCCGCCCAGGTGTTGCCACAATATAATCTTGTGGCAAGATTAAGATAGAAGGGGTGGGGGATGGGGTTTGTGTGGGTATTGTATGTATCTACTTGTTCCGTGTTTTGTCCGTATGTGTACATATTGTAAAACCACTCAAATAAAAGTAAAAAAAATAAATAAAAAAAAAAGATTAAGATTAAGATTAAGACAGAAACATAGGATGGATTGATTTGGATCTGGCTTCACAAGAGGGGTACATTTTCACAAGGGTTGGAAATAGATATGAATCAAATCAAATCAGTTGTCTCAGTGGGCTTTACATTCCATACAGTATGACATCCTGCCCTTAGACCCTTAGCTCAGCTGAGAAAAAACTCCCAGTAAAAACCCTTTATCGGGATTTTAAAAACCTCAGGGAGAGTTGACAGAGGTAGGGATCCCTCTCCCAGGATGGCCATCCTGCAATAGATGTCATATTATGTAGAGAATCACTCAACCAATTCAAAATAAATAGATGAAAGCCATTTAAGCCAATCCAATGCTGTAAGTGGAAGCTGCACTCTTAAGCTAATTGGACAGCCATGAAAAAAACTATTTGGGGGAAACAAACAAGTCCACTGATTTATACACAGAGAGCTGAAAGTAACTGGAGAGCAACAGCACTGATTACAAACAAATATTGCTACAATTTTAGCAAATATACATGAACTGCAATTGTATTCAATATTCTGCCTTGTTTAACCTGTAATTCAAAATGACTGCCGTTTATGCATTTCCTAGCGAAATAAAATGTGTAGATTTCCGTTTAGTATTTACTGCAACGTAATATTGCTTCATTCTGAGCGCATGTCAGTAAGAGCCACTGCCAAACACTAAAAACTATGCAAACAGCGTGATAACACTGCTTCTCTTGTGTCCAGTCAAAGTGAAGGTGCGGGAGACTGTGTGCTTTGACTTGATTTTACTATTGTCAATGTTTTACCATGGTTAATGTTTCACACTGAAGCAAGTCATGGGCCACACACAGTATTCATCTTTTGACAGGATATTCACATTGACTTTAAATTGAACCCACAAGGCCGGCAGTGAATAAAGCAATTTTAACAGTCCATTTATATGATAGTAATGGATTAAAACTGCTTCCGTTCATCTTACAGCAGACAGTAGGTATTTCCAGTCATATACACACCCACAAAGAAGAAAACAAAACCTTGCTGTGCTGGCAAGTTTAGCATGGCTGGCAACTGCGATTGGGTTTCAACTCCAGGAAAGGGTCACAGTTATAGTGCAAGGGTGTGTGTGTGTGTGTGTGTGTGTGTGTGTGTGTGTGTGTGTGTGTGTGTGTGTGTGTGTGTGTGTGTGTGTGTGTGTGTGTGTGTGTGTGTGTGTGTGTGTGTGTGTGTGTGTGTGTGTGTGTGATCTGAGTGGACAGGTGACAGGGATCAGGGTCAGAGGAGAAGACGACTGGCTCCAGGGTGACGAGACGCAAACACACACACACACACACACGGTCTGTGACACAAACACCCGCGTGCAGATACAAGAATACACACTGGTGCGGGTGCATGGAGGGGCATAAATCACACACACCTCTCGAGTGATTTGACACCAACGAGAGAGACAGTCCAGTGAAATTCACACTGTTGGTGCGGAGTGGAGCGGTTTGCACAAATCATCTCTTTCTCTTGTTCTCTCCCTCAAACAGCGACTAGTCATTTCATTCCCCTAATTATCTCTCTCGAGCTTCAACAAATTAGAGGCTCGCTCTATGTCGCAAACGACCCACAGACCACATTTTGATC
Source organism: Hyperoplus immaculatus (assembly GCA_949357725.1). NCBI lineage: Eukaryota > Metazoa > Chordata > Actinopteri > Uranoscopiformes > Ammodytidae > Hyperoplus > Hyperoplus immaculatus. The sequence goes on along the minus strand of OX442371.1, from coordinate 15,033,696 downwards.
AACATCTTCCTCCCTCCGTTCCCCTATCTCATGGCCATGGGAAACAAACGTGGATAGCTCATGATTACTTCATTGTGCTTGTGTGTTTCTTGCTTCAGTCCAGATGGTATGATCTAATGTCTGCAACCCCCCGCCCCCTCTCCCCCCCCCCCCCCTCACATCCTAATGCTGACAGTGAAGCGCTGCATAAAGTGTGATAGGCCAGATTAAGCTAGAACACAGAGCAGGGGGGAACTGGGATTAAAAATGAATGACAGTTACATTATACCAAGATAGGACCCGGGTAGGGCCTTATGTGGCCTTGTTCAAATGATTTTTATTTTTGGATCATGTGGGAGAGGGGGCGAGGGAGACGGACAATGTGTCATATGTGCACACTATTGGAGACAAAGAACTGATCTGACCATACAAAGCTGATTTCTAGATCAACTGGACTGTTCGTGATCCAACTCCCTCCGTCACTCTTTCAGCTCTGCATTGATTTCGCTAGAGTCATGCCGTCCAAAATAGCGCCTGGGGGTCAAATTTTGCCCCCGAAAAGGAAAAAAGAGAGTGTGCGGAATAGGTGTGAGAGCTCCAATTTAAAACTTCATATTTATTGTTTTATACAGAAACACAGCTAAAGCATCATTTTACACAGGCCTGACTGCAGATGTGAATATAGTCCAATAGTCTGTAGTACTCCTATTGGGAAAAATGTAGGGTAATTAACGGCAGTTATCCCTCCATGTCCCGTCTCTTAGAAATGTTAGTATTTGTTTTTGCAATAACCTGACTTCTTGAACGTCATAAGAAACTATAAAGTTTCTGTATGCGTGGTAGAGGATTGGAGGAAACCGTTTTACACTATCTTCGCATTCAGAAAGAATTCTGAATGAGAGATTACTATGTTGCTTGTAAACGTGTTGTCTGATTTGCAGTAGAACCTGAATTCTACAGAGTAAACTGGTTTCTACTAGTGTGCTGACTGACAGGTGAAGCTTTCAATAGCAACACTGCATTGAATTGATTGTATATCATACTCTCTTGACATCTATACATTGCATTTGAGTCCGAGAGATAACCTAAATAAATCCAAGGACTTCTCTAACTTCCCCTCTGAAAACTAAACCTCTAAACCATACAAGTGTGATGAATTAACAAATGAAGGCTCCCCAACAAATCCTCCGCAAAAACAAAAGTGTTGTACTGACTGCCAACTGGGATTCCCCAGGACAAGATAACATTTTGCAAAAACAAAATGCCTTTAATATTTTAAACGAGCAAGAGTTCACAATGAGCACTTACAGGAAGCAAGACTCCATTATTCTGGTGTTGTAGCTTTTTGAGATCATGGGGAAAGTGTTGGCAATAATAAGGTTAACATAGGACAATTTGAACTTTTTTATTTCGCTATCATTTTTCCTTTTCATAAAACTATGGTTGTGAGACATTCATCTTGTATCAATGAGGGCTGCAAGCTAGCCAGGGCTGTATAACATTGGTACTCTATACAATTGGCATAAAGGTTGGTAGATCAGAGACAAAATGTCCATCTTTGTTAACTAAAATGGATCAACCCTCCCCCAGTAGCCAGCAGGCCTAACTTTTAATTAAGAGTCAACTGACAGAAGTTGGGGAGCTTTGTACAAAGCGCAGCAAGTTAAAATTCAAGCGTGTTTCCTCCAAGTTCTGCCCTTCTCCCACAGTCCTCAACTCTTTCTCCTATCCTCTTTCATGTCCGACTATTTTTGTCTTCCGATTCTTCCTTCATTTTTGGGCAGCTGCAGGCTAAGCAAATCCCCCTCCCCCGACCGAACACACACACTCACACACACAAACGCACCTCTCCCCCTCAGTTATAATTATAGAAGTGTTGGAGGACAATAAGTGACATCATTGTTTTGTTCTCACATTACTTTCTGATGCTGCATCCTACTTATGGAAACATACTTTAAACTGCTAACACACACACACACACACACACACACACACACACACACACACACACACACACACACTTCAGCAATTAGTTAACTCAAGGTTCCAGTGCACTCCAAGGGAAAGTGAATTTGACATAATCACAACACAACACTGGGTTGAGCGACATTCATGTCATATGAAGGGAGCTTTGTAGAAGGAGTAGTAAAATTGGAAACACACGGCCCACCCCAACGACATACATTTTACCAATCACATATAAGTTCATACGGGGAACTAAGCAGAAAGTGATCACTCTTGGCACCTCACTTAAAAATCCATGTATGACACTAATGTGTGTGCGTCCATACCATTCAGTGCCCTTGCCGAAAAACACTAGACCGATCTACCCGGCATATCTCTTGCTAGCTTGGTATGTTACTCTCTTGTATTTCCTGGTCTAAATTCCACTTCAACAGCATAAGCTATTAGGTCATTCCTGCTGGGCTCACTTGCTTCTTTATGCAGCACTTTCACGTCCGGACTGAGGAGGTTGGACAGAGTAATGTGTTCAGTTCCATTTTGCTGCATCACATGAATCAGTTGATGTATATTTTTTCTATTGACTTGTATTGAAATAATATGAATGCATTATGTATCAAATTAAAGCAGTGGCATTTCAGCTGTTACTTCCCCTTATCTGAATTGATTTTTGCAGTTTAGTGAACTGACAGTTTAATACATTTTCAGCTTGGGTGATGCCGCTATGTTATTTCTGATTTTCTGGCCCAATTTGTTGCCGGTTTCTTTTTCTTTTTTTTACAAACACCAGCTCTGAACGCAAGCTCACCGGTTACTGTGTGTCATGCCTGTCAGATGTGTGTGTGTGTGGGTGGGTGGGTAGTTCTTTGCCTACCGTGTGGACAGACCATTAGTATAGTGTTTATATCCGGCACTGCAATTCAGACCCACTCCCAACACACACACACATTAACACAAAGTGAAAACCCACCGACAAGATGTTTGCAGCTGAGAGCCATTTACTGCCACACTGCAAACAAAAGCATGTGCACATGACCAAAATACACACACACAAAGCAGTAATGCTAAGCCAAGGCAGTACTGGTTGTGTTTTGACTCGAGCCTCATTATCACTGACCTTTACTAATCTGAGTTCTGGGAGGAAGCCACTCACATACAACCAGATGGAATTTTACACGGTAAGGTTCAGAAAGTACGACTAAAGGAAAGTCGCACACGAAGCATGTGCAGCACACTACTATCAAGACCCGGCTCAACCCAAACACAAGATATGCAAACATGTTATCAACAGTTGGAAGGCAAAGCAGTGGTAATATTAAGGACATGAGCTTCAAAATAACACAAACTTTGTCAGATGAGCCTGGGACAAAACGCTATTAATGGCATTGCAAAAAACTGAATTTGTTCTTTTCTACTGCTTGATCAAATACCATGTATAATCAGGCTCCTATTCTGCCGAGTAGACTGCTTCACCTTATAGTACCTCACTGCAGTCAACTAAAAATCACATTAATTTGCCTGTCATCGTGTTAAAATGTGTCAAACCATTTTTGGATGTGCTTTTTAATTCCTGAAATGTGGGGTATGATTGCACAGAACCATTAAGGGGGGTAATGGCAGAACTGAATAGGTTTTGGCTAACCGTTTACACTGACAGTCCTAGTTGGAACATCAAAAAGGTGAAATAAACAGACAAAGTTAGAAAAGTCAGACCCCAAGTACATTGAAGGGGCTGTTGTAATCATGAGCTATATAAACTGACTATTAGGCCTGTAGACTGCCTTCATATATAAACTGATCTGACATGTAAATCAGCCAGTGGAATGTGTCGTCTGATAACAAACCACCTGCTGTGATTTGCTATCAAGATCAGATCATTTGAAAGATCCTCGTTTATTTCGCTTGCTTCAATAATCTTATTTATTAAATGATCCTGTATCCTTTAACTTGCCTAAAGTGTGATAGTACCAAAGATTTACTTTTTCACCTCATCAATATGCTCTGCACCAAGATCCTTGATATCCGCTCAACTGCTTCAGTTGTGCACTACTACCTGGTGTAGCCCTGTGAATCGATTTAAGATTCTATGTTCGCATATAATACAGCACCCCGGAGCGGTTTTGGGGTTAAATGCCTTGCTCAAGGACACAATGGTAGAGATGGATGGGCACCGTAGACGTAATACCAGCCATCAGAATGTATCCGACATTTCAATGCTATATGTGGTTCAAGCATGCTCAGAACAAAAAGGTTCTTTATTTGGTACTTAACACAACCACATACATAAGCTTCTGCATCATACTGAAATTTCTGGGTGGGAGGACACACACACACCTCCCAAGACTAGGTCGTGATGGCTGTGTTGCCATGGAGATTTGTCGCATGCTGAATCCTGCTCTCTATCTCGATGTTGGTTTGTATGTCTTTCATCCTTCATTCATTTTCTCTTGATCTATCCCTCTTCTTGTCCCTTTTTTCTTCCCTGCTATTCATATGTTTATGCCTCTATTTATACACCAAGAAAAGGATGAGAGAGAGTTAGTTGGCCACAAAAGTAGCATATGGTGTGCAGAAACTCAATATTATCAAACAATGGCATACCTGAAGATGGTTTTTAAAAATAATCTGGAGTAATTTTTAAAAGGTCACATATTATGCTAAATGCACTTTTTAAATGTGTTCTAACATATCCATGGGTCCACGGTGTGCCTAGAGACTGACAAAATATTTAAAAAAATAACAATCTCTCCTGTTCTCACTCTCCCCCTTTCTGAAACCCCCACCCCTCCCCCCCAATATACTCCAGTCAGAATTTTCCCCTTTTCTGACCTCACAAACTAGAAAGCCAGAAGCTTCCACTGTGCAGCCCACACCCCTATTTCTTATTGGTCCACGGCCCTGACAGACAGAGGGCGAGGCGTATCTGGCTTCGCTTCCGGACAGGGGGCGGGGGCAGCTCAAAGATTGTATATTTACGAGGGGAGCTGCAGCTCTTTTTAAAAGATAGGCCATTGTGAGATTAGCTGAACATCAGCATAGTACAATAAATTATCTGAAAGTTTTTTTCAGCAAACAATTAAAGAAAAACGTATTAGGGACCACTAAGACCATATAATATGGTGTATAATAGAACCAAAAAGTGTATAATATGGGAGCTTTAAGTAAATCTCTTCTTAACCACCATGTTTGGCTCATTATATAGTTCCTCTTAAATATAAATACCAATAATGGCAGAAACCACAGCTACTAACTGCAACTATTTCAAAGAAATCCCCATAAGGAATAGCTTTGAGTGTACTCACATGAAGCAAACAATCTCATAAAAGGTGTAAATTAAAATACTGCATCCATTTGACAGTTCTTCTGATTTCAACTCATAATGGCAAACTAGTTAAGCTAGGACCAGGGTGTAGAGAGTTTTTTTTGCATGAATACATGATTGGCAAAGGAAGACATAAATTGACAGCTGCAGCACTATTTACAATACAGTCACACACACACACACACACACACACACACACACACACACACACACACACACACACACACACCACTTTATTAGGTACACCTGTTCAATTGCTTATAAAACCAAAAAGTTAATCTTCCAATCACATGGCAGCAACTCAATGCATTAAGGCATGTAGACGTGGTGAAGACATTCATGCTGAAGTTAAAACTGAGCATCAGAATGGAGAAGAAAGAGGGTTTAAGCGACTTATCATGGCATGGTTGATGGTCCACGGCAGGATGGAGCCATGCTGTCATGTTGTTTACGCCAGATTCTGACCCCACCATCTGAATGTCGCAACTTAAATCGAGACTCATCAGCCCAGGCATGATTTTTCAATGGTGATCCAGTGAAAATTGCAGCCTCAGTTTCATGTTTTTAGCTGACAGGAGTGGCACCCGGTGAGGTCTTCTGCAGGGTTTTTCCTGGCTCAGAATGGGCCTTTGGGGGGTCAGTACACGACCGACTTTTTTTGGGGTCGCGACTATGTGCAACAGTAAAGGCAAACGGTTTGTGTATTTTAAGAGGGTGTGGGGTTGGAAGAGGGCAGTTTCTGACCAGATAAAGAGCATTTCAGTCAGCCTGTCAATCACTGCGTTACCATGGAGCTCAATGACGCTTATGAAATCACAATAAACAACCTGTCGATATGAAGTCAAAACACTAATAATGACTAGGCCTACCTATTTAATACTTTAATTGTTTCTAATTGATCTAAACCATGGAAATTGCAAGAAGGTAGGGCTGCTTGATTATGAAAAAAATCATAATCATGATTATTTTGAGTAATCACATTGTGTTATCACGATTATTAAAGACATTTAATCATTGATTTAAGAACATTATGCATTTATTTTACTTTTAACAAGGTTTTTTTCTAATAACACCATGACTTTGGACTTTAAACAAAGGCCTAATTGAACTGAAAACAGGGATAATAGAAATAGGCTAAATAAGTGAAACATATTTTTAATAATTGAATAAAATAAATATGTCAAAATAAAAATAACCAGTTGTAAATGGTGTTGATAGGGCACGTCTTTTGATAGCATTAAATGTAAGGGCATGATTTATTTATGTCAAGGAGCAGGGTGGATAGGCAGTTGCATTGTTGTGTTGACAGTTGTGGTGGCAGGAGTCAAGGAGCTTTAAACCTACGACAATGCGTAACATCTCCCTCGTACTCTCTGGACCAGCCGATATAACTGTCAGGTGAGGGAGGGGCCGAGCGGAGCGCATAGCAGAAGGGTTCGCTGCATTTACAAGCCTGCATGCCCCGGCGTGCGGAACAATGATAGTTAAATAACGATTATTTTGTTTTCATGATTGAGGGAAGCCGTAATAGTAATCGAAAAAGAAATGCAAGTTATTGCCCAGCCCCTCAAGAAGGATGACTTAAATTGGGCTGAATTTTTTGTATAGCTATATTTATTCTCAATCTTCATCATTTTGGCGCTCCTGATTTTCCTTTGGCGCTGGATAAATCCGCTTTGGCGCGCGCCAAAACTTTTTCTATGCAGGAAAAACCCTGTTCTGTTGCTATAGCCCATCCGCTTCAAGGTTGGTCGTGTTTTGTGTTCAGAGATGGTATTCTGCATACCCTGGTCGTAACAAGTGGTTATTTGAGTTACTGTTGCCTTTCTATCATCTCAAACCAGTATGCCCATCCTCCACTGACCTCTGACTTCAACAAGGCATTTTACGTCCACACAAATGCCGCTCACTGGGTCTTTTTTCTTTTTCGGGCCATTCTCTGTAAGCCCTAGAGATGGTTTAGAGTGAAAATCCCAGTAGATCAGCAGTTTCTGAAATACTCAGACCAGCCCTTCTGGCACCCTCAACACTGCTATGTTCCAAGTCACTTAAACCCCCTTTCTTCCCCATTCTGTTGCTCGGTTTTAACTTCAATAAGTTGTCCCATCCAGGTCTACATGCCTAAATGCATTGAGTTTATTTTTTATTTTATTTTTTAAAAGATATTTTTTGGGCATTTGTATGCTTTATTGATAGTGCAGATAGACAGAGGTGAAATGGGGCAGAGAGGGGAGTGACATGCAGAGAACGACCGCGGGTGGGAATCGAACCCGGGTCTGCCGCTGGGCCCGGCTCGGGAGGGGGACGCCTTACCAACTGAGCTAAAGGCTCCCCCAAAATGCATTGAGTTTCTGCCATGTGATGATAGGTTATATGTGTTAACAAGAAATTGAACCGCTGTACCTAATAAAGTGGCCGGTGAGTGTATATATTATATAAAAAGATCATTTGAATACATGGGGCCTCAGATAACAACAAAATAAATGTTTTTTTTTGTTCTAGACATACAGCCAATTGTTTTGCCTGTCAAACCTAATCTTGCATTATTTAATCGTATTTACTTTTTAGAATGCATGGCCTCACATAGCAGTACATTTTGCTGTCTTGCTGTTCATTTAACCTCTATAACCTTCTTTTATCTTGCCCAAACAAAGTTATTTTCAAAATTTTGCAAAATAATTTTATATACACAAAATAATATGATTTTCCACAAGGCAGAAGCGGTCTTTAGGCCTATTTATAGCTTTAAAGAACAGCGATACTCATGACTCATACTTGAGAATGTCTTCACAATAAAAAAAATATATTTTACCATGCCTGTGTTTGAATAATGAATGATTTATCACGCAACCTAACGGCCACTGTAGAAGGATTTTAAACATTTAATGTTAGCAGAGCAGCTTTTCAGTGCTGCTCGAGCTTCCAGGTGAACTGGCTTAGCACTGCAGTATAAGACAGAAAAATCCTTGAATTTGAGTGAACCACAGTTTCTCATAATCATTGTCAATTTCTTGCTTGCATGCATATCTTTCTCCTCTTCTCAAACTCTGCAGAAGGCCATATCTAGTATATGGTATAGCTTGTTTCTCCATACTAGCTATACTCTCCACATAAGTGAGGCTAGGAGTAAATCTGTCAGCGGCCCCTTACTATAGCAAGGTGGTGTCACACTGGGTCTCAGTTTGCTGTGAATGTAGTTTCGTGTGCGAGCTCTCTTGAACTGAATTACCCTAGCTCCTTGACTGTGTGTGCTTGTGTGTGTGTGTGTTCCATTCAGAGCGTTTGTTTGCTCTCTTGCTGTCACAGTTGGGACACACTGCACGGCACTTCCTTGCGTGCCCCTGTACTGCCGCTATGCACCTGTGTGTGTAAGCGAGTGGGAGCAGTGCAAGAGCATTCTTCCAACATAGTATCAATCGCAAATGACTCAATCATTTTACTTTGAGTAATGGACTGGAGCTTCACAACCATCACTTGACATTAATGCCGTTCACTTGTGAGCCATTTTAAGCCAGAAGCCTTTTTCTGCACCACAAATGTTACGTTTTCCTATACGCCTGCCTCACACGTGTGGTGTTGTACACAAAGTTTCTGATTGGTGAGCATGACTGTCGCACGAGGAGGATGCCGTGACTGTAAAACCATTGGCGCAAGATTTAAACCTTGGCACAGAAGCACTGCATATTGAATGTCCTAAATCACTGCCATTTCGATTTGCTTATCCTAAAGAAGTATTAGGCTTGATGCTTTATGATTTACAAAGCTCATTTTCTGTTTAGGGGATACGTCCAAATAAGCACTCAGCTAAAAAAAGCAACACCGTAATATCTTAAGGTTATATTAACCATTAGCCACTATTTAAAGACAAAAAATCCATGATAATAAAAAGGCAACAACAGTCTAAGACGATGCAACTTGGTTTGTGCTCTTTACATTTTTCTTTTACTAATTAAAAAAGGTACACATCTGATCTCGGAAAGAAATCCCAATATGGCAGGTCGACGTCAGATGACTCAACAGAGGAAAGAAATTACGTTGAGGCAGTGAGAGAAAAATATACACACCTTCACCTGAATGACGTCAAGCCTTTAAAATCGCAGTTCCAGACAGCTGCCACACCTACCATTCGGCTCAACTGGAACGACCAGTTTTACCTTGCTCCTCTACCACACACACACACACACACACACACACACACACACACACACCACTGAACTTAGCTGCATTGTTGGTTAAACACGCAAGTGGCACCTGCTTGTCCTTTTATTGTGTGTCCACTGGAACCCCAATATGACTACAGAACTAATTAAATTAACAAGTTATTCCAATCCAATTAACAACTAAATGCATGTTTCTGCATTCGCGGGTAAACCTAAGGTATGCTACTGTGGTGTGTGTCTACAAGAAAAATTTGAGCATGATTGAGTGAACGATCCAGTGTGTGTTTGCTGTGGGTTCTCTGTTGCTAGGGCCCTGGCTAGCTTTGTCTTGCTGTTCATCTGCCTAGTGACTGGTCTGGTAAGGAGAGAAGCATAATTTATGGTTTCCTGGGCGTAACAGCAAAGTAAGTGTGTGTGTGTGTGTGTGTGTGCGTGTGTGTGTGTGTGTGTTAGATTCCCTATAAGGTGACTTGGGGAGCACATAGTGCTAAGCTGTATGAATAAAAAAAGTTTATCACAGAAATTTGTTTATTATTTAAATGATTTTCCTCTTAACATTCTCCGCTTTTTTTTTGCTGGATGAGGACATTAGTCCCAGCTCAGGGACAACGTTGCGGTGCTAACATTAGCATCGCTATTTCGTGGTGCCAACATTAGCATCGCTAGCCCGTGGATCTAACGTCAGCGTTTGTCATACTCTGTAAAAGGACGTTACTGTACGGGTTATACAAGAAGAGTACAGAGCCAAATGGCTTTACATTGAGAAGCTTTTCTCTGAAAATTCATCTGGTGCAGGGCTGTACGCTTATTTTTTAAAGTGGTAGCACTGGTGCTAGCAAGCAAAAAAATTCAGTAGCACAAAAATAAATTTGGTAGCACACAAAGTATGATCGAAAACTTGCATGACCCTAACCCTTGCATTTAGCTCTAATTACCTTTGAGCATGTCATCTTGGTTTTATTTGAGATTCTCAATGAATATGATATGCTAGTGTGCAGTAATAATTGTAGAAAAATTAATAGGGGTGCACTGATTGCAATTTAGACAAAAGAGTCTAACCTGCCAATGGCAATTTTTTTGCTGATTCAGAATTATTTCCCCCCCATAGAACTATACAAATAATGTCTATACCTATATATTTTTATAAACATATCATTATTATATTAGGCTAATAATAACAAAAATTTTCAGAACATTTCATTCTTTTAATGAAAACCATACTTTAAAACATTGAACATATAGCCTATTAAATAAATTAGTAAACATAGTTATACAATTTAGGCCAAGTTAAATAGGTTGTGTCAATCTTTGTTTAAATCATAGATAGTTACTGCTGTTGACTGCTTTCTTTATAGGTCCATGGTTGACTGCAGGGCTGTGAAGCGCTAACTTCCTGTTCTTACCTGCTTCAAAATAAGAGTCAACTCGCATTTGGCTAGTAACCGACTTTTATTGTGAAGGCGCACAGGAAATGTTCTGTTTGCACACACACACTGACTTGACTGCGTTAATGTAAAGAGAGCCGTCTCCTTCCTGTTTTAACCGTTGGTGAAGTTAGACGCTAAAATCGCCGCACAAGCACAGATCCCGAGCATCTTTCACCAGCCAAAGTGGAGGGTAGACTTAATAACTTACTCGCCTAAGACTACATTCACCGCATTTGGAGAGTGTTAATGTAGAGCCCTCTAAGCAGTATTGTGCATAGCTCCTCTGTGTCTCAAACAGACAGCATCTGCTCATTAGCACTGGTGCGACTGGACTTGTATTCATCATCGCACGTGATCAATTTCAGTAGCAAATGCGATCAAAACTGTCGCACTGTACAGCCCTGATCTGGTGGGTGCTAAAAAGCAACTGCTACTGCTGGCACAGTTTGGAGAAAAGGGTTCCCCTTAAGGCCAGGACACACCGACCCGATAATCGCCGTCGGAGAGTCTGGAGGGGGCGGGGAAACGAATCGATTTGGTGTGCCGTGACGTCGGTCGTAGTAGATGTCGTCGGGCTTCTTTTGAGCCGGTTGAACATGTTCAATCGGCGGCGGGCAGTCTTTCAGTTGGAGCAACTTGATTGGTGGAGGGCTAGCGAATCAGTAAAGCCCGGAAGTGAGGCGGGTAGCACAAACGGCTAACAACAATATCGCATCGCTAGCCATTGTTTTAATGTGTTTGTTTGTTTCGTTCAGCGAGTACTCACATGCATCAACCCTTGTTGACTGCTCGACACCATGCTCGACTCTCTGCTAAAAATGGTGCTCTTTATGGTCCAGAGATATAAATACGTATTTATATCTATGATTATGGACTAGACAGCTGTCCCATCATTTCCAGCTTCCGTATTTTTTTGGGCCACAATACAGATTTGCGCCGCCTGCTGTTATGGAGACATTACGTCCCGCGCAAGCGCAGAGCGTACGGAAAGTCAGCAGTCGGCTCGGTGTGCTCTTGGCACTTTTTTGGCCGCGACGGGAAGACTGGAGCTGCCTGAAACCGCCAAGCACCAGGACGGCACTAAGGAAATCAGGCAAAAAGGAGAAAACGAGAATATAAGAAAACCTCTTTACCAACATACCTGTGTCAATACACTCACACAGTTGTTGCTCCTCTCTCATCTATATTGAGATTCAAACTCGACAGCTTGGTGGGAGATTCTCTGTGAGGCTTTCACACTCACAGGGTGTCAGGTGAAATACATCCAGCTGTGCTCAGCTAACCTCATATTTCCAATTATGCTTTTGTCTCTCGCTGCTGTGGTTTTGATGGCATTTTGAACCAGCAACTGTCACTGTTTCAGTACTGGTGCAGGTCAAAGTGCCTGGAAACTAATGCTGAGGAATAACAGGATTTTTTATGAGATGGAATTAATTCATATGGATATTAAGTGTCTCTGTGGAACACAAGGTTTGTCGTCACAGCAATAGCAAGGGGCAATATGGTAAAACAATTATATGAATTTCTATATTTTATTATTCTATAATGATAATACCTATGTTTTTCCAGTGTCAGCACACTATTGCACTCACAGAAAAGTGTGCAGTGGTCACATTACTCTAGATTACTATGATCAGTGTTACTCATTGCGCGAAGCTTCTCTTTGCGACTCGCATGGCAGTAAAAAAATACTGTGATATGATCATGCAGGTAATACAGATATTTCACAAAACCATTAAAAACAAGCAGATCTATAACATTAAACCTGTTAAACTAACGTGGCTGCGCTCTTTCAAATAATTAATAAAATAATAAGTCAACAGCGGCATTACAAGGTGGAAATACAGACTAGAAAATATATTTAAATTTGCTCAGCCCTACGCTGACTGACAGCGGGGTTGCCAGATTTGCGGTTTTCATGCATTACAAGGGAGAACGTGCTCTTGGATAGATTGGGCTACTGTGGGGAAAAAAAACTATATTATACATACCGTCTATCACAAGCATTCTCACGATAATGGAGTATATTAAATAATTTGCAAAAAATAGATCTCGTTTTATAATGCTAAATTGGAGGACACTAACAACCTGGCAACCATACGCACGGTACCGCAACAACGCTAGCTTGGATGCGATTTCAACATTTCATGCTGGTTATTTAACTGGTGTTATAAGGACTGAAATTTACTGAACATGTGCTGAAAATTGATAGATGTCTAGTCATAACCAGTTGGGCACCAGGTGGACACATACAAAGCTCCACAAACGAGGAAAATGAAGTGTTTGGCTAAACTGCATATGGTATGTTCACTTTGATCAGGCAGGGTTCCCAATGTCTCTGAATTATTCCAGAAAAATTACAGGCTGCTAAACAGCTCACATAGGACACAGTTGAATTAGCCTCATAATTTTCCTCTCATAGTGCATCAGATTGATGCATTTACCTTTTGAAAGGTAAAAAAATAAAATATTCCAGGGGGGGGGGGGGGGGTATTATATGACACCCATTTTGATTGATAATATGTCATTCATAATTTTTTTTTAACAAATATTTGAATAAAAAGTAGGATGATCATTTATTCTTCAATAGCTTCGATGTTATGTGACCCAGTGTCTCCAAATTATTCCAGATAATAGTACACAGTCACACAACTCTAATTTTCCTCCAAAAGTGCACCAGATTGATAGCCTGGAAATCCAGACCCTGATCTTGAACGATAGAGGGTCTGGCCACGATCAATAGTAATTTCCAACTCAAGGGGCACCTCCTACTTGTGCATTTCAAATGCCACTGCACGCAGTTGAATAGCACTACAACCAATCAGAGCGATGCACAATGTGATGTATTAAAAAAAATGTAAAAAAAATTAAGCCCTGTTCGTTTAGCGAACAGCTGTTAAACTGTTAAATTAAACTTTTGCCGTGGTCGGTCGGCAAAACAGAACATTCCACTTACTTGCTAATGAAAGATTTGAGTGCCGTCTTCCAAATCGTAAAGGGTCGAGGCCAAAGCAGTCTCAAACTCACACAACATATCCGCAGCCATCTTTGATGTTTACTATCACGGCTTCGACGTTGCATGCACGTCACTGTCGTCATCCGGTTACATCCGCCCCAGAGCACCATACAAAGGGCGCCCATATTAGATAGAACCAATTGAAACGTGAGCCAGGATTTCTGGGATTTCTGAAAAAGCTTCAATGGAGAGTGTACAGACCAACAGGCGCAGCAAATTAATTTGCCAGCGCCTAGTGGCAGGTCTGGGAATGCCAGGCTACCAGATTGATGCATTCTGGGTTAAAGGTACCAAATTTTCTTCTGGGGGTGCATGCCCCCGGACCTCCCTAAGGACTGGGTTCCCTCAGTTTCACAAAATTCTGTGGGAAACACTGGTTCAGGAAATGCATATTAATAAGCAGGCAAGCTTATGTATGACTGGATTTATAGCTTTTGATACTTTGTGGTAAAAATGGCTCTCCTGTTGACTTTGTCATGTCAGTGCGGCTCTCCTGAAAAAAATAGTGAATACCACTGCTATAGATAAAAATAAAGTGTAGTATATTACCAGATAACTAAAATTCTCTGCAGAACTTGCGTACCACAGCAGCATCTTAACTTAAAGTATCCAGGCTACTCTTGTTTACACAGTCAACTTTGTTTACAAGCTTAGAAAGTGGAATAATATGCAGTGACAGTAAGTTTCTACTCGTGGGCAGAATTAAATACAGAAGTCATTAATTTGGTTAGAAAAGGGGACGCAAACTCAGCAATCCTGGAAAGGTAACTTCATTATAAAAAAGGGCATTAGCTGACTTTTTTTTTTTCTTACTGCTTCTGAAGTTACTGTGGGAACTTTTCCTCGCCTTTCATGAAGAGTGGTTAGAAATATAATGCAGAATTCTAATGCTTTGTGTGAGCCAATCTTGGGATTTGTGCTTAATATCCTTGTTTTATGTATTTCTTCTTTCTTCTTTGGGGATAGAGGTTCTTGCATTAATGAACCTAAAGTTAACTCAATATCAAATTGTGTGATTGCTTTTAGCAATTGCGATATAATAATAAATAAATGGTCAAATTAGTTTACTTGCTAGGTTTAAGGAAAATGCAGATTATTGATAGTATTGAAACATGTATTTCTTATTTTAAACAAATATTAAGTAGCATTGAAAATACAAATATAAACTTGTACACTAACATACTGTTTTCAAAATAAATAATTTATAAAAAATGTTTTACACCTTGAAAATAAATGCCTTCCTCCAAAGTGTAATGACAGTGTGGCACTTCTGTAAACGTACTTAAACTTGCCCTCATGCACGCACACGGCCCACACAGATACACATACACACTGTCAGAATAGCTGATGGGCGCTACCCAACAGACTTCACACAATGAGAGAGGGGAGAGGTTGTAACGTTTACAGACACACATGCGCACATTTATTTAAAAATTAAACCACCATCGCAGCTGTTTGTGCAGTTATGTAAGAGCACAACCTCACATCGCGATTAGATTAATGAATGGTTCAAATCCATCACACCTCCATGTGGGGAGGATCCAGCTTGCTCGGCTAGTGTGCTATTACCCAAACAAAGAAATGGTGGATGAAGTAACAATTGAAGAGGCAGACCAGTATTTCTGGCTGCATTAGTCTTTCTATTTCAGAAGACATGGCTCAATGAATAGAGAGGGAACACAGTAAAACAGGAAATCAGACAATCAAGAGAATGGGTCTGGGGAAGTGGACGGACTGTGCAAACATTTCAACAACACAGGTTAAGAAGAGCCGAATTTTCCGACAATTTGCGGCAATAACTAATGACAGTTTACATTCTGCCTTGTGTATTTTTTTGAATAACCCACTTTATCACTGTATTATTATGTACAAAATGCCAGGTGTTTAGTTTTGAACTGGAGTCAAACTGATAATGACTGTCACATTCAAATAAGTTCCTCAAACTAACAGCAAGTACCAAATCTTATGCAACCTGGCAACATGAGAGTATCAACGCCACTCAACGTATCTGCTATTTCACACCGTCAGGAAGATGTCACAAGTCACTTCTCTACATTTGACAGCTCCCCTATGATATGCTAGTAACAACTGTAGTCTGCTTGAGTTGGTAACTTTTGCCAAACAATCACCCCCAAACTGTTATAACCATTAACTGAGAGCTTAGTTTGCCTGCCATGTGTAAAAGAGGCTTGGAAAGTTTCCAACCAAGTCAAGTAAATCAAAACATCTTTTCCTATTGCAGTCAAGAAATCTTTTTGCAGATACAAGGTGAGTTTACGTAGAGAATATCTGCTTTACTACCAACAGAGTCATGTCAACACTGAGTCTGTCTTCATGTGCGGTGCCATTTTGTCCTGCATCTTGAGACCCGACACCGAAGGCTTTCTATACATGGCCTTTAAAAACAGACTGCGTTTGTGTGGTAGTATCCATTGGTGACCTTTTGCCTACAAACTTAAGTTAAGGACTTACCGTGACCCTAAACTTTTTATTCAGCTTGACAACAGACCTAAAAGGAAAACACAGGAGCTGTATTGGTAGGCACGTTGCTGAAGAGTACACACACAGGGCACACCAGGAAGTTGGCTTGGAGGGTAATTAATCAAGAAGATACTGCACTGGTTTCTCTTCCAGGCCTGAGTGTACAACTGTGAAACCTTATCACAGGAGCAGAATACATCTCCCTCTTCATCTTATGGAACAATGCTGCAGACTACAAGGTCTTCTTCACAGCACAGTGTGGTGTTGGAATGGACTGTTTTGGAATGGACAGCTCTAGAGCTGCAACGATTAATCGACGAATGGATTATTAAAGTAATCGACAACTATTTTGATAATAGATTAATCGTTTAGAGTAATTTTTTTATAAAAAAATTCCAAATTCTCTGATTTCAGCTTCTCAAATGTGAATATTTTCTGGTTTCTTTAATCCTATTATGACACTAATCGATTAATAATCGATTAATAATCGATTAATCGAGAAAATAATCGACAGATTAATCGATTATCAAAATAATCGTTAGTTGCAGCCCTAAGGCTCTCAGCAGACTCCTAAACTACGGAAGAATATTAGGGCCATGCATCAGAAAGAAAATGAGGATTTTTTTTTTAAATGAGAGAAAAAATAAGAAGCAAATAGATTAAAGTTGAAATGTTGAGAATAAATTGGCAGGGCTTCTTGCGATGCATTATTGTTAAGGCGCAATTACCATCGCCGCTGCTCGTTCGCCATTCTGCAGCGCCTGTGGCTATCATTGCAGTCTGTCAGCCCCCTGGGCTTGACCTTATTATCCACTTTGTATTTCGTCTTGAGTCTCGCAGCACATAATGAAACAAAAAACGTCATACTCTCGTTTTCTCTCATCGCCCGTGTCCCTAATACTCCTCTGTACAAAACATTGGTATTATTGAATTCAATTAGAAAGTTTACCAATACTAAAGTTTAACTCACAATTGTGTACCAATATATTAACACAACAAACTTAAACTATGCCATTAACCTTAAACATCCCACTGGATAAAGAGAGGCCTGTGTGAGGCAGCTACACTCAAAAGACAAATCATTCATCAACAGTATTGTATATGACCTCTGGTCTAGGTAAGGGTGTAGCCAGGTTACAATATGTATGTGTCACTCATAGCAGTGTGTGTACATATACTACCTACCTACACACAAGTCTAGCTGCCAGTGCTAATATGCTTTCCTGAATACATTAATGGAAGCCATGATCTTTTGTGTGAGACAAGCAAGCACACACACGCCAGCACACACACACACCAACACACGCAGTGTGATCATGGTATCAACAGAAAACTTCCGTCAGCATTTTGTTTGTACAAGAAGCAAAAGACAGACTAAATCTTTTAACCTTTGAGTCTCCAACAGAAGGTTTCCCTATTGGCAGTCCAGAGCAGATCTGCTGTCTGATTGGCTGTGCAGCTGCAGTTTACACACCTGGGTTGGGCTTTCCATGCTACAGGTAAAAAAAACTGTTTTGTCAGAGGGTGCAGCACCAGGGACTAATGTAAAACAATACAATTTAATAACACTCCCTTACTTATCATTGTATGTTTTTAAATACCACTGTCAGTGATCTGAAATAATTGTATACATATTTATTGTATATACATTTCCTCCATCTATGTTGCTAAACTTATCAAAGCGAGTGATCAACTGTTAAAACATTACCACACCAAATCCTCATCGTAGCTTTATTTACATACTTACCATACAGAGACTCAAGCAACACAAATATAGAAATGGCTTCAGCTTCACACACACTGACATCATCCTCTGGCTACCCTCTGTCAACGTGTACACACACACACACACACACACACACACACACTTCCATCCAATGCTCATAAGGATCTTTAATCACATGATGCTTGTCAACATGATCAGTATAGTCTTGGAAGCAAAGGCTTTGTTCCAGCCTTCTAATAATGATTTACACAAAAAATCAAATGGGTTTGTACATCATTTAAGCACATAAACAAATTGTTTCTCTACTCAACTGAATGGAAACATGACACATGGTGTTTTAAGGGCTCAGCTCTCAAAATCCCTGGCTTTTTTTGTGACAGTGGTATTTATAGTGTGTTTAGAAGCCGTCTGGATTATGGTCAGTCACTTTAGGTCAAAAGAGGATGTGTATTGTTCTCCCAGAAATGACATGTCCTATTGAACATCTGGAAAGCAATTGTACCAGTGCTTCTGAATTGAAATCTACGTCTTTTCTAGAAATCTTCCGCATTAACACAATACATCAACTTCCAAGGGACCACCACTGCATGGGAATTTAAAGGAAGTCGCAAATCAAATCAATATTATAAATGAAAAACAAATCCATAAAAAACATGTCTCTCCACAGAAGTCAACTTTCTTCTCTCTTAGAAATAGAAAACTTTTAAAAAGCCACTTGAATGTTGTGACACTTCACAATGCATTGCCAATGTTCCCACTTGTCGCACATGCACTATAGTATGTTATTAGGATGCTGGGCTTCTGCACTGTCAGCTATATGGAATCCATGTGGAAACTGTCTGTCTGTAGTGCAACAGGTCAAAGCAAGGAGAAGCCAAGTAGGATGGCATGCCCCAACACACAGACTAAACAGAAACCTAAATGTGTTCTTGTCTTCTGCAAGGAGTGGGAAATCCAGTGCGTGGGCAAAGCTGGTGAATCACTGCCTGCCGTGTGGCAAAGACAACAGAGACAGAGGAAAGGCAAAGAGACAAACAGACTGTGAAAGGCCTCTCTATACGCTGCATATATGAACTTCCTGCTTAATGAGCATAAGTAGAATAATGGGAAAATATCCACAGTAAAAACATTAGGGATAACATCTTACCTGCCCGGTCGAATTTTCAATGACTTGAACCAGTGGGATCCTTGTTGTCATTTTTGAAAGCCTTTAGGTTGCCAAAACAGGGGGAAAGGAGTGGTGAAGAAGAACGACTCTTCAGTGTCTATTGTGCATTTAAAACCGTTCTCGTTGATGATTGAGGGAACTTTCCAACCGATGCCCGGTGCTAGCCAGCTAGCAGCACGACAGATAGCCCGTGAAATCAACAAGTTGAATCCCACATCAGCGCCTAGCAGAGTTAGCCAGCTAGCTAGAAAACTAACTAGCTAGCCGCAGCGCACGTCCCATGTTTGTCAACAAGCACAAACAAGAAAAAAAGCAAACGTCTTCTTCTTTAGCTTCGGTCCGGGTGTGAAAACATTCAGTGCCAAATTAGCATTTATAAGCGTCGACGGTTAGCACCGGTGCTGTGACGCTTTGGCCAGTTAGCTCCTTGGGCTAGCCTGGAAGAAAAGTTGGGCAATGGTTGTGTTGAACAAGACAAGGTTCAATTAGGTAGCTAGCATGCTAACCTGTGAGGTTGCTAACTAACGTCTGAGAAAAAGCCCCGACAGCATCTGAATTCTAATACAACTATTCAAACAGCGTCGTCTTCATAACGCAGTGTCGACGCTTGTCTATTTTTTTGTTTAGTCTTTCAAGGTTTAAAACCAGGTCCGGGGGTCTACAAACTTTCAGGCCAAAGTTATTCCAGGCGAGGTATCGACCTTCCCAACTCACGCAGAAACAATTCAAAAATGTTCCCAGCGAGACATCCAGGGCGGGCTCTCCGAGAAAATAAAAGCAGCACCGTGTAAAATGGTTCACATGGCAGGTGAAAAAAACAAAATAATTTGTTGCGCTGGCCAACTGGCAGCTGAATATTAGCCCACGTAGCGTAAAGCAATTTCAGCGTTTCTTCCAAAGCAAAGCTAGCTAGTTAGCTTATCGGCGGACTGCTGCCACAGAGCAGCCCACAAAACTCAAAATCCACGGAAACCACCGGCGCTCTTCCTTGTGTTGCGTGATTGGAATAAGGTCGTTCACCAGTGCTGCACTGCAGTGTGGCGATATACCAGCTCGTCCTGTCGGTACACCGACTGCTGCTATTCCCGTGACCAGCCGAGTCAAGGAAGAATCATCAAGTTGTAAAATCCATTATTGGTAAACTGAAGGGTTTTCTCGCTAGGAGGTGCGTGTCACGGGCGACAGGGGGAGAGAGGCGAGGAGCTGCGCCCGAATGCAGTCTATGCGCACGATCCTGCCCTGATACCGGAACAAGCTCGCAGCAACATGGCTGCTTGCACCACGACTGAAAGAGGAGGACCGGGGAGGGAGGGGGGGTTCGGCTCATCTCGGCTTTTTTTCCGAGCCTTTACTGGTGACCGCGATTCCTTCAGGTTGGCAAATGGCAGGTGCATGCAGTGGATTGTGGGTTATATTCTTCACTCCCTTAGGAACTACTTTGCCTAACTGAATATAGAACCTTACATCCTCAGGGGCCCCAAAGTCCTCAATTCACCTGTGTTTTAGTTGCTTTTTGGTCATTTGATTACTTTCAAATGTGTAGGCTACTTAAAAGTGCAATAAGGTCTGGGTTCTGCATTATTTTCCATCTAATGGCCCAGTATTGTCAAGGGTAGGTACTGTATCCAAGGGACAAATAGCTGTAGGCTATAGGCCTACTTTCAGGATAGAGTTCCTGTCAGACAAAGCAGATCGAGTATGTCAAGATTTGTTTCATTCACAAAAATGTTCATGCACACATATTCTCTTTTTCCTCTGTCAATAACTCTCTGGGAACTCCAGTTCTGCAGGTAGGCTACGTGCAGCCAGATATCTCTACAATGTAGTCACATCCTTATTTCCTTGCACCTGCTGTCTGGCAGTTGATAATCGAGTCATGTGTGGTAATTTGAAGCAACCGGGAACATGTCAGAGATAATAATTTTTTTTAAAGATTAATTTGCATCATTCATAAAGCGGCAATTTTACACCACAGTATGAAATGTATAGAGAATAACACCTCAACTTATTATTAAACAACTGGACAATGCTCTGTATTTGTTACTATAAAATAGTGATAGCCTATATAATAATAATAATAATAATAATAATAATAATAATAATAATACATTTAACTTGCAAAGCAATTTTTCATTGTTAAAAACAATCCCAAAGTGCTATATGCTCTATCATCAAGTGCTAAAAAATAGATTTTTAAATTTATGTCAGATGAAACTTTGTATTACCATTCAAAAATTTATATTTTTACAATTTTACAAAGGTTACATTAGAATAACATATTTAGTACAATAACCAATTCTGTGTGGTCGATACTGTTCATAGTTTTTCCCCAAGGTGTTTCTCTTCAGATATTTACTGCTTGTTAAAGTAAAAGTGGCACTTCCTGTCTAACTTTTATGGGATGTCCTTAAAAGGTCATATAGTGCAGCCGTGACTGAAGGGTAATTGAATCATTACTATATGAAACACCTCCTCTTTGTTCAACACTATACATCATTTATGTGCAAACTTTTCATTAGCCCCCCCCCCCCACCCTCCTCCATTGTTTTTTTAGGGCTAAACTATGGGAACTATGGAAATCCCAGCTGTAAATAACAAAGATCCATTTGTATATGTCGTTCGACTGAGATGATGACAGCTCCCATAGACATTTTCCAAGGTTACTTAAATACAGTGGTGGACTGACAAAGATAATGTGGCTGCAATTGAGAAGTGGTGATGTCTGGACCCTGAATATTCCCCACTCGCACAATACAAGGATGTCAAGGGGGAAAACAAAAAAGAAATCAGGAAATCAAGAAGATACGAGAGGCTTGTTCGTAGTGACAGGGAGAGCATCCAACTGGCAGGGTGTCCCCATGATTGGAGGGGGGGTGGGTGTATGGTATGCAGCAAACACCTCTGTACCATATTATAAGCAGACTTGTCACCATTGGACAGTATTTGACGACCATCATAGTGGGAGATGGCAGGCATGATCACAAGAACTCCAATTAATGATCAAATGAACTCTTAATTGTTTGAAGATTTAACATGAGAAGTCTAGTTTTGTTGCAGGGGGGAAAAAATGCTGACTGGTCGCCACCTGCAGGAAGCCTTCATATATTACAGGGTATCATCCATTTGTGTGTGTGTGTGTGTGTGCGTGTGTGTGTGCGTGTGTGTGTGTGCGCACGAGCATTTCTATCTATCTATCTATCTATCTATCCATCCATATATCTATATCTTTATCTATCGTCACTTGTTTCCTGCATGTGTGTCCCATAAATATTTGGCTGAAAAGGCCTTGTTCCTAGCAGTCGTGCTCCTGTCTTTTGCTTGGGAGAAGAAATGACACTGAGTAGGAGGCTGAGCTGCAGACTGTTAATTGGAGCTGATCTGAGGGTATTTTAAGTCTCACTGGATGCACAGAAAAAAAAAATTTTAAACAACAACATACCAGCCTTTTTTATCTCCAGTATCCCATTTCAGGGTGCCAGTATGTTCTGTGGCCAGATTGAGGCTGTAATTGTTTCTGATACAGTAGCCAATCATTTTCTCAGCAGGAGCTGGCATCCTGAGGGCTATACTTGCCACCAGGCTGTTGACAGGTTAGTAGCTGTCAGGCTGTATTTTTCCCAGCCTTTCTGCATTTAGCTTAGCCCTGCTGCTGCTGTTGATATAGATGCTTAGATCTACTCAGATTACTGTGACATCCCAAAAAATCACAGTGGTACACACATGTTCTACATGCACCCGAGCATGGACCAGCCAGTTGTTAACAGTGGTTTTCGTTAATGAGCAAATGCTTCGGAAGTGACTAAAGCAACTCTTCAAAGATTATTATACACACTTAATGTTGCCTAAATGAGCATATAAATACATGTTTTTCAGCATTACAACTAAAAAAGAAACCGTTTTAATGACATATTTTAAGAATCTGCTAATAAAGGCATATTACCCTCCATGCTTTGTGTGTGTAAATACAGTATATTTACTTGGGAGTTCACATGGAGATTCCCGTCTTTATTTCACAAAAGGCTAAATCTGTTTAATTTGACCTTCATCTAAAATGAGAACGTGACATTTCTAGTTATTTAATCTTCTACTGTAATTCTATGTATTTGTAGATGTAACTGGGGCTCATGGTGCATCATCAAGGGCACCACTGTGGTGGTACTGAGTGGATCTTTCTCTCCACCCAAGAATGTGTTTATGGATCGTGAAATAACTTGCCAATTTGAAAAATAGAAATCAATTGGTAGAAAAACATAAATAGTGCTTGAAATTTGGTACAATGCTGATCGTTAGTTGATTTACTGTCACTTAAACAGGTGGAGCGTGCAGAAAACACAACTCTATTCACCCTTAGTCAATGCAGAGAAGCACCAGACTGCAGAGATCTTCAGTAATAATAACTCATACGTGGTTGAAATGTCTGCTCAACACAGCACTGGAACAAGTGGTCAGAAGTAAGTTGTCCCGGACATGACTATGTAAAAGGAGACAAGCGAGAGTCCAGTGCAGACGCAAACATAAAATGAGTGCCTGTACAAACAAAGTATAAGGATCAGATTTCTTTTTTGCCCAATTCATGTCCTAACAGACTGAGCGGGGAGGAATCCTTTCTTAACCTGGCAATTTAGTAGAGGCTGACTCACAGCGTTGGCACAATTAGTCAAGATTTAAGAAGCAAAGCCAGAAGTAGGCCCAATCTGTACAGACTGTGCTACTATCACAATAAGTGCTTAAGTGTTAAGTGTGCTTTGGCAATAAAAGTAAGTGAAATCCCTGACAATACAAAACATGAACAAACGTGACCACATTACCCGTAGGCGACATAAGTGACGTGGAATAGGTTTACAGCCCATTAAGTACAGTGCATTCTTTACGAGTTACATTGAAAGAGAAAGCACATTTTAACGATGGTTCTTCAAAGGAAACGAGGAAAGACATTTTGTTTGTTTGGAAATTGGAACATTTTGGAGGAAGCCGGGCTTTCCTTTGCATCGCCAGAGGAAATGCCAGGAAGAAGGTGAAACCACAGCTTCCCCGGCCTGCAGCTGATTTTGCCAGTCTGTTTACCGTAACTCGTACTGGATGAAACTCTTCCTCTCATGCTTTTTTAAAACATCTCTCCAGGGTTGTTCCAGCTTCATTTAGGGTTAGAAATCTCATTGGCCATTGTCCATCCAGCGGCCTCCTCCACCTTGCTAATCAATAGACTACATGCATTTTGACCTCAACTCTTAACTACAATATCTGCCATTTACACATTCACTTCTTTGCTGGGCTTTTTCTTGAGAATAATGAGGAACTCAGACCTACAACAGTCTTTTTCTAGAGAATTATATATATATATATGTCTATAAATGTCTAAATAGACTTTACAGTGACTGTTTATGCTGGTGTACATAGTATTCAGTGCCTCCTTTATTTAGTTTTTCCCCACACTTAATTTGGTGTGAACACCATTAATGTTATTTAAAATCCAAGTACCCCATATATATGTATAGAGCCTATATATCCATCTGCTCTTTACTTTTGCTGCTGTGATTTCCCTGAATGTCGCCATTAAAGTTTATAGGTTTTGAGAAAGTAATTGGCCCCTCGTGGGTTTTTATTTATTGAAATGTGTTTTATGTATTTCGGTTGAGTTTTTATTATCCGAGTTGTGCTCTGGGAGGATTAGCAGTTATAAAAATATATCATGTGTTGCTTGTTTTTTTGCATATTAGATAAATGGGCCTTTATAATGACTCCCATCACCAAAGTGGTTGGCTGTATAATCCGGTGAAAATACTAAAAGTTAAAAAACGGTCACATTTATCACAGTTACGGGCATTTCAGCAGAGAGGAAGCTAATCCCCTCCGAGCTCCGCTAATCTTTTATTAAACCGTCTCCATTTAGCTGAAGCTCTTTGAAGATAACACTAGCTGCTCTCTGACATTAGCTCATGTTAGCGCTGTGTTGCAGAAGCCATTTGGGGGATGTTGTTAATGGGCCTTTCTGTTTAAAGACAAACCTCACCTAAATTACATCACTCACACACAAGTTGGTATAAAGCCTACTTCATTACCTCTTCACGTCACAGTAAAGAGGCGAGTTAGTTATTGTGCAATTGAAAACGGTCGTCTGTGTGGAGTCAAATGTGTTGAATATGTCTCTACTTCTATGCCCATTTGGCTCACTTTCTTTGCAGAAACAAATGGGAAAAACAAAATGTCCACTTAAAAAGTAAAGAAGGGGTGTGCTCTGGTGGTGTAGTGGATAGGGCGCGTACCATATTGGCTCAGGCCTTGTAGCAGTAGTCGCGGGTTTAAATCCGACCCGTGGACCTTTACTGCAGGTCATCCCCCCTCTCTCTCTTTCTCCCCATTTCAACTCTGTACTATCTAATAAAGCTTGAAAAGAAGATTTTATTTTTTTATTTTTATGCTTTATTGATAGTGTAGAGACAGAGTTGAAATGGGGCAGAGAGGGGAGTGACATGCAGAGAACGACCGCGGGCTGGAATCGAAACAGGGTCCGCTGCTGGCCGAGGCCCATCGGGGGGACGCCCTACCAACTGAGCTAAGGGCGCCCCCAAAAAAATTATCTTTAAGAAAAAAAGTAAAGAAGGAAAAGTGTAGTGTGTGAAAATCAAAAGCGTTTATTAAGCAAAGACTGACGTCAAGCACAAACTGGAGCAGCACGGGAACAGGAATTGCACACCAGAAAAGTTGGGGCGATGCTTGACAAACAAACTATCTTCATTTTGAGAATAACAAAATGCGACTTTACTTTGACAGCTTTCCACTGGCAACGTGTTCCAGATGTCAGGGCTTCTGAAAGCCCCAATGTTTCATTATTCAAAAAGGAAGACAGTTAAAAAAAATCATAAATTGTACTTAAGGAATAACTAGAAGAGTGGGATAAAAAAAAAACTATATACATAAAAGCTTGACATTATCCTTGATGACTCAAACTGAAATCCCAGTGAAGCCTCTTTAAATAGCTCTCACTGCACTGCACGAAAATGATTGGATTCAAGAAATCCTACCTGCAAACATTTTCCTATAAAATAATTCTTAAAAGCCTTAAAAAAAACCCTCAATAGGACGAAAAGGGAGAGGGTTGAAACTGAAAACTGTAGGAATATAAATAATAAAGGCTCTGTGAGAGTGTTGAAATAGCTTGACATCCAGTCCCAAGGTGAGGGCTGGTTCACCTCTGGTTTCTCTTTTAAATGGCGGCGAGCAGTTCCTCCACGGTAACGGTCGTCAGGTCGGAGTAGAAGTTTCCCTCGTTGTCTCCGCCTCCAAACACCAGCAGGGTCCGGCCGATGGTTCCCGCGGCGACCTCTTCACCCACTTCCTGGAAACGGAGGCTGGCGTCCGTCTCCGTGGTGATGATGGAGTGTCCCGCCCTGGGCACGGCCAGCTGAGGGAGCGTCACCTCCGTCCAGCTGCTACTGTCTGAGCCGGGGACACAAAGACAAAACGTTGTTGGTTTAATCATGTTATATTCACAATAATAAGTAATAAGTTGAATCAATGTCATTTGTATTATTCCAGCTTCTTAAAAATGAACATGTTTTGGTTTCCTTTGTCTTCTATGAAAGTGAACCAAATGTTTTTGGATGTTGGACTGTTTATTGGACAAAACAAACATTTGAAAATTTCCCCTTAGATGTGGCATGTTTCCCTGACATGCCGCTAACATCAAGACCTTTTTTTGGTTGAAAAAACTACGTGGACTTAATGTCAACAAGTATATGAATTTGTGTGTGTGTGTGTGTGTGTGTGTGTCTGTATTTGTGAGCGGCCTCCCACCTGTGTCAAAGATGAAGGTGTCACTGAGAGCGTTGTTTCCGTTGTAACCTCCGTGGATGAGGAACTTTGTGTCTGAGAGAACAGCGCTGCCGTGCCAGCTGGAAAATTCACACAATAAATAAAAGAAAGACTGCATCAAAAATATCTTCACATACTTATTCTCAGAAAACTACGTGTTTAACATGCAGCTACTAGATAAACTGAAACTAGATACGTGTGTGTGTGTGTGTGTGTGTGTGTGTGTTTTTTTGCTGCGTACCTTCGAGGAGAGGGGGCTTTCCCTGTTGTTTTGACAGCAGAAAACTCCATCAGACCTGAGTGACAAAACATTTGATTTTATCCAAACCTCTATCCAACCATATGTAAGTCATGAACGAAAGCAGGGATTTCCTCTAGGTGGTGTGTGTGTGGCTTACCGAGGTCCAACATGTACATGTCATTGTAGCAGACCGGAGTGTCCCATCCACCAAACACATAGATCTTCCTCCGCTGCATCACACATGCAGAGTGACTGGAAGAGAAACGGATAGGGCCAATAAGAGTTAAGTGATTCACCACGGGATGACATATATATATTTTTTTTTTAATTTAAAAAAGTACACTATGTAGTTTCAGAGGAGGGGGATTTGTTTACATTTGCAGAGCCTTTTACATAATAATTCTGGGTATTGAATAATTCTATCATCAAAAAGGAAAGCAAAATCATTTTTAGGCAACTGCACCAAAACTAAGACAAGAATAGGTAAACAAAACTGTGTGCCCCGCTGCTGTACACAACAACAGTGAAACAGAAACTTTTAATGTACCTTTCTAACTTCAGTGTTCAGGGATCCCATTGGCTTGTGATGAACATTTGTTTTTTCAGTTAAGAGAATATACCCAAGAAAATCCTAACTTTTCTGACACTCAAAGTTACACCTTTATTTAAAAAAGAAGACTGATATTTGGTTGAAACCATCTCGTACCCTGAGCGGGGGGAAGGGGCGTCGCCGGTGACAATAGGCTGGTACCAGATGGAGAGGTTGGGATCGAAGATGTACAGGGAGTCGCTGCAGCCGTCGGGCTCCGGGTTGGGACACGGAAAGACGCCTCCCAGCACAAACAGCTCCCCACGAAACATACTGCAGCTGTGGTAGGCCAGGGGAGGAACCTTACCCTGAGCCTGGAGGACACCACACAGACAGACAGACAGACAGACAGACAGACAGGCAGACAGACAGAGAGAGAAATCTAATGTTAAAATACCTCTGTTGATGTACTTTTTTAAATATTTTTTTTTAACTTTATTTTATTTATCATTGCACACACACACACACACACACACACACACACACACACACACACACACACACACACACACACACACAGGGTTTGGGTTATATACCCAGTTTTTGTAATTATGTTAAATATCTGAACGGTATACGGTATGTAATAGCACATGTTAAATTCTTCTGTGCTTGTACAGTTTATTCAGTTAACTTTTTGTTTCTATTGCACAAATACATACATCCATATAAAAAAAAGGAGCCATGCTTTGTTAAGTGTATAGACCTTCTTTTGTAAATGTAATTTCAAATACCAGTACATATTTCTAATAGCAGCCAGATATTAAGTTCACCTGTGTCTTTTTTTGTTTGTCGTATTGCTCAATTGCTTTGGCAGCGTTAACTTCTGTTTTCCATGCCAGTAAAGCCACCTTAAGTGGAAACAAGAGAATAAACAAAACACACACACACCTCCACCATGGTCCACTTCCAGCTCTGTGTGTCCAGGATGTGAACGTCGTTGAACCACTTCTTGTTCTTGGAGCCTCCGAACACAAAGATCCGATGTGAGTCCGGATCATAGATGGCTGTGTGTCCGATCCTGGCCTCGGGCGTGGGACCCTCTGCCAGCGTCTCTGCTGCCACCCAGGACATGTCCTCTGTTGGACGGACACAAATACACAGTAACTCAATCAATTCACAATTTGTGTTGGAAATGTAACAAAAAGAAGCAGGCACTGGATTACATTTTTTCATAGGAATGCCCAACTATTCTTCTAGCCTTCTGGAGATCCATTTTGCAATATATGTAGGCGATTGGGCCGCAAGATTATTACCAACTGACCTGTGCACAGTTTCCACATGGGGTCTTTGCAGAAATGCATTCTGGATCCCTGGCCTCCGATCAGAATAGCTGTGTGGGCATCAATGGGACACAGAGTCTGACCCCAGCGGCCGGATGGGCTGAGAAATGGGGTTCCTAAAAAAATAAGACATTTTTAACTTGTAGATATCACCTATAACATGAAAATAGAAATTTAAAAAAATGTCAACACCGAACAACAAAACATCAAATACAATCATTGCAGAGACCTCTTACTCCAAGATGCTAGGCTGTCGGACTCAACAGTGAATCAATATGGCAAAGAGTAAAAAAAAAAAAAAAAACGTTAACGGTTTTATGCACAAACTCACCGGCCTGCGTGGGCGTCTTGGCCTGCTTGCTCTTGGTCCTGGCTGCGCTCTGAGGAGGCGTTCTTCCCACAATGCCTTGCGCCTCTCCTGCTCCGTTAGCTGTGGGAAGGAGAAAGGGAAACAAGATTTAATGGAAGATATTGTACACAAATACTTCACTCCTCCACACCGAGACAAGAAGGGATTCATTTTTAGCACCAATTACCATTAGCAACACCAGGCATAGATAATGTTAGCCAAGCTCTAGCAAACACACACACACTTTCTTGCGGTTATCACTCAACATCATCGCGGTATTGCGGTTATCTTTAAAATGTTCATTAATACGACTCCATGGACGGTCCATACAAAATCCATGTTTTTAACTTGAACTTTATAGAAATGTTTTATACTTCTTCCTTAAATATCACAAGTACGGATCCTAGGAATAGGCTAATTATTATTACAAAAAAAAATGTAATTCAGTCCATCATTTGTAATGGACTGTCTCTACTGTGTTTCAACTTGCATGATAGGGCACAGTTGAAATGGAGAGTGAATTAGCCTAACAAATACTTAAAACATAGGCTCATGAAAGCCATGAATGGTACTCTTTTTTATGTTTACATTCCATACAAACCGTTTACAAAATGTAACGTTCATTTAGTAATGAAACAAAAAATAATAATGATGATGGATTGGATTTATATAGCGCTTTTCAAGGCACTCAAAGACACTTTACAGGGTTTCAGGTTCCATTCATTCACACACAGTCATACTGGTGGTGGTAAACTACCATAGTAGCCACAGCTGCCCTGGGGCAGACTGACGGAAGCGTGGCTGCCATTCAGCGCCTACGGCCCCTCCGACCACCACCTCAAACATACAGCAGTGATACACATTCACACGAGGCAAGGTGGGTGAAGTGTCTTGCCCAAGGACAAAACAACCATGACACAGGTGGCCGGGCGGGGATCGAACCGCCAACCCTTGGATCATTGGCCAACCCGCTTAACCACCTGAACCACAGTCGCCCCAAAAAACAACGGTGATCGCGGTTATAACACCATACACATAGTCATAGGTACACGTACCATCTCCAATCTCCCTCACCTGCTCCCTTGGTCTTTGTGGCCTCTCCTCCTCCACTGAACAGCTTCTGGCCGGCCTTGCTTTGACCTCTGGCCTTTCTAACAGGTGTGGTCTTCTCCACGGCAGCGTTTGGACAGATGTTCTCCTCCTCCCCTCTCTTGGTGGCTCTACTCTCCACATCGTCTTCACCATCCTCCGTCAGTCTCTCCCTCTTCCTCTTGAGCTCCCGGGCGCCCAGTGGAGCCACTGTGTCCTGGGTTGGGTCAGAATAGTCATGTGTTGTCATTCCCCATTTTTACAGCTTACACTTTGAGTGAAATATGGTTTTAAAGCATGAACAGATTAAACAAGATGAATCAATTTTAGACATTAGCCTCAAAAGACCCGAATGCAACGCAGAGACAAACATGTTGGGATATTTTAGGGATATGACACTCATTTTTCGGAAAGGCTTTATGGAAAATGTAGTAAAATGTAAGAAAAAAATCCTATTGATAATGTATAAAGCATAAATATAAACTGTTTCAAATTCTTGCACATATCTCTTGGTCGGATATTTTGCTGTATCAATGTCTTATTTCACTAATGTTAGTAATCGTAATCATTTGCCCATGTTACCTTTGGTGTGTATTCTGTCACTGCCACCATGAGCTGTGGTTCTGACCAACCTGCTTTGACCTGAGGAGAAAAAAAAGTGCACAGGATTAATAAATATCATATTGTGTTAATACAGTATTTCTAGATTTTATCTTGGCTTTGTTTTATTGTATTTTTTTATTAATATGAACTTTACCAGGTTTCCTCCTTCCAAAGTGATGTCCAGTGTGACGCTGTCCGTCCACGTGTCCTCTTCCCACTGTTCCCATGACAGGCACCTGGGAGGACGTAAGAAAAGATTAGTGATAGATTGTAGGCTATATTCCGATATGAATACAGTGGGAGACAGCACCCAAACATATCACGACACAAGCGACTTTTACTATCTAAATAAGATGCCACAATGTTATCATGGTTGACGACATTAGAGTCAACCTACTTGTTATACGGAGTCAGTTTTCCTATAGTGATGGGCATCCTGTCGGCATCGTTGAGCTCCGCGTTGACGCAGATCCTCTCCTCCCACGGGCCGCTGCTGAACAGCACCACCTGGCGGACACTAGGTGGAACTGCAACAGACACCCTGCACGAGCCCTCAGCACTGACACGGAAAGAAAGCAATGCAAATAATTATCAACCTTTATTTAATGCAGAAAAACGGGCATTGGGATTTGGTTTGAACGTGTTATTTACTGGCATATTTTCCACAAAGGCAGCTAAGTGACGTGCATTTCTCTATACACACGGTACACTTAAAGAGGCGCCAATGCGGAGATTTATGAAAGGGGCTCGAGACAAAACTCGTAAGTTAAAAAAATAAAAAGTTAATAACGCTTGAGCGTGGTTCAGAAACATGAATGTTTACAGACACAATATACATATTCACTAGGCTTATAACAAAACTGTTGCAAACATTTGTGGTTTATAATATCGTACCTCAGCAGCCTCTGAGGTGGGCAGTTCACTCCGAAAACCGCATAAATCCCGAAATCCTCCATCTTTGCGTTTCCCTCCAGCGAAGGCGTTTATAGTCGCAACCGTTTCTTGCTCTGCTGCTTTAATTTCACACTGCTTCTTACATAAAGAAAGACAGATATCGTTTCTATCTGCCTCTGTGCAACATCTCCCGCCACCGATACGTGTACAATATCCAAACTCCGCGCGAGTCCTTGGTAAAAGACTGTAAACGCGCGTTTGGTCGTTGAGAGTATCTGTCCCGGGTGGGGTCTGCTCTAAAGGAACACACAGTAGACCTAGAGCCCCGCCCGCGCGGTACATGCTGAATATTTTCTTGAGCCCACTGCAGCAGGAGAGTCACGAAGTAAGCCAATCAGAGGTCTGCATTAAGCAACGCTGCGAGACGTACCATAAGCTGCGTTCAAGAACACTTGTTACCATTTGTTGTTGTGGTGCTATGTTGCGTTCATATTTTGCATGTTACTATAACTAGGCCTACTGTTAATTGTTTTCATTAGCCTATGTTTGAGCTTATTGTTACCCAGGGGGCAAAGTGATTTTATGGACAGAGCGTTGTAAAAGGTTGTTCACAACCTGGGGTGGACAGCCTTGTCAACAAGCTGCTGGTAAGCTACAGTGGGCCGACATAGCAAATCAGAATCACTGTTTAAGTGAATGGGGGTGAATGGGGATGGGCTAATGGGGAATCTTTTAAACTTATAGATATCATTATGAGACTTTGCCAGTTGATTACTGACATTAAAACAAAAACTTTTTGTATTACAGTATTTTCCAAAATGTTTAAATAAATATGAAAAATCATCAATATCTTACTAATGATGCGTAAATTTGCATATCTGCAAAGCCCCAAAATCTAGATGTCGGAAGAAAACAAAGTCAATTTGTTTTTAAATTTTGAAAACAAAAGAAGTGTCCAACTGCCTGAAGCCTTTCCTAATCACAGTTCAAATTTGATCAATAACCCATAGAAAATACATTTTTTTACACAGTTACATTTCATGTGCCATGGACCAAAAGTGTCCTTTTGGAGTCTCTAGCTGGTATTTTAGGAAACGGCTAGACATTCCCTTGGAAAAAACAGTGTAAAAAATTCATTTTCTATGGGTTATTGGTCAAATTTGAACTGTGATTAGGAAAGGCTTCAGGCAGTTGGACACTTGTTTTGTTTTCAAAATTTAAAAATAAATTGACTTTGTTTTTGTCCAACATCTAGATTTTGGGGCTTTGCAGATATGCAAATGCCCGCATCATTAGTAAGATATTGATGATTATTCATATTTATTCAAACCTTTTGGAAAATACTGTAATAAAAAAAGTTGTTGTTTTAATGTCAGTAATCAACTTGCAAAGTTTCATAATGATATCTATAGGTTTAAAAAATTCCCTAATAGCCCACCCCCATTCGCAGTGGTTCTGATTTGCTCTATGTCGGCCCGCTGTAGCTTTCCAGCAGCTAGTTGACCAGGTTGTCCACCCAGGTTGTGATCGTGGAAGGTCCTGGATATCATTTCTGGTGAACAACCTTTTACAACGCTCCATGTCTGTTTTTCAAAAAAAAGGAGTTTTGCCCCCTAGGTATGTATTGTATATAATTTGATTATGTTTAAACTGTACTCATGCTTTTTTTTATATGTTCTTTCTCTCTTTCTCTTATATTAAGCTTATCTTACAGTTTTTCTCAGTTGCTTTGGTGCTTTTCTCAGATCAGAATGAAAATTCTCATAACTATTAGTTCAACCTCCGCAACATTTAGTCATTTGAGCACATCATAGTAGCAATTTCTCCTTCCTCTGAACAAATTGCAAATGCTTTCATACAATTATCTGCTGCTTTATAACATTGTCATTTGCTTATGTCATGTCAGTCAAAATGAACTATACTTATGGATGCTGAATATTCGTTCCCAATAAAACTAATAGTCTTCATTTCATTCCTTGAGTCATTATATACAAAATTGTTGAACTAGTTATCAAATTCTTTCAAGCTAATTTTATACCTTTCTTTATAATTTTTTCCTGGAAATGTCTCCTAAATTGAACAATTGCTCTCAGCTGGACTTCAGCTTTCACTCACGAGGAGGTGTGTGAAGTATTAGTTGTACTTTCCTCGTTGCATTGCAAGGGATAATATCCGTTGTGATGTAGATGAAAATATGTGGCCAGACAGACAGCAACGTCTGGATGTGCCAGAATGATTTACCTATATATGTTCAGTTACAATAAGTCCTGTTATATTGTTCGCATTTGTGCACAGCTCTACCAAAAGGGTGTTTTTTTATGTTTGTTCTAAATAAGTGACTGAAGTGAATTTTTCTTTTGCACAATGCTGTAGAATTGCAAAGAGCATATACAGTAAAAATGTGAAACATACGTATTCAGTGTCTTGTACTCACTTACTCCCCTAACTACAGCAATGTGTAACTTTACTGTAGTTTTCAAATGGCTGTACAAGTAGTGTATAGTGCTGTCTTGAGCATTTTCAGGTATTGTCACCGAGTTCTGACCTTTTTTTTTGCATTGGAAAACACTGAGAGAATAAACTGTCATAATGAAAACATGACAAAGCCATTTGACTATCTTGTTCATAAACGATGGTGTCAAGACTTCTCATTTTGATGACACTGGCAGTTTCATTGACATGAATACTTGCTTTTGAGGAATAGACTATCCATTTTGAGCAAGCGACGTACTTTTGCAGGTTATCCACTAGGTTTTGCACTTTGCACTAATTGTTTTGAGAAATGCACTAACTGCTGTGTAAATGTTAATAGTGATGTGAGAAAAGCACCAAAGCCACTGAGAAAAACTGTAAGCTATTTTTTTTTATTCTGTATTATTATTCTATAGAAATAAATGCCCTGTGATCGAGAACAAAAGAGACTGCCACATCATCAAATGGCAGTCTCTTGGTTTGGTTTCTATCAAATACATTTTAGTGAAGAAAGAACTTACAATCAAATTATTCTTCTAAAGATATTTTTTGGCATTTTTCATGCTTTATTGATAGTGTAGAGACAGAGGTGAAATGGGGCAGAGAGGGGAGTGACATGCAGAGAACGAACGCGGGCTGGAATCGAACCCGGGTCTGCTGCTGGCCGAGGCCCATGGGGGGTACGCCCTACCAACTGAGCTAAGGGCGCCCCCTTACAATCAAATTATTGATCATAAATGCATATGGTGGTTATGCAACTTGCTCACGGAATACAGTAGGGCAGGGCTCACCATATGCATGTGGTTCATGTCATTTTCATGCAAATGTGTGTTACAACATGTGTCTGTCACCCTCTGTGTTCCTGGAGGCAGCAGCTTATATAAAATGAACCCTCATCTCTGAGCAAACAGTTGGAAGGAACCCGGCTGCCTCAAGAGTACTGCTCACTCGGGATACTGAAAGGTTCGTAACATCTATTTGACTGATTGTAAGTGTATAAGGTACAAATGATCTACCTCTGGGTTTGCCATTGTACTTAAACCCTTGTTGCCCCCCTGTCTCTCTTTGTCTTCCCCTGCAGTATGAATGGATCTTCTGTGAACTCCTCTCGCCCCCCTTCAACATATTACTGGGGAGAGTGTGACTCTTCTGGGGATGATGCTGCTGAAGTTCCAGGACCTTCGGCGGGTCTGGCCATCCTCTTCTCCACCTTCTGCTTTGAGTTCCTGGTCGGTGTCCCGGCAAACCTCTGGCTCATCTGCGACATCCTCGGGAAAAGGTGTATCTTTTTTTTCTTTATTTGATAACATTATGGTGTGTAATACTACACCCTTTTTTAATATATAATTTAATGATGGGCATTCAAATTGATAGAATAGAATGTATAGACTAGATATATAGATAGATAGATAGATAGATAGATAGATAGATAGATAGATAGATAGATAGATAGATAGATAGATAGATAGATAGATAGATAGATAGATAGATAGATAGATAGATAGATAGATAGATAGATAGATAGATAGATATATAGACAGACAGACAGACAGACAGACAGACAGACAGACAGACAGACAGACGGAGATAGGCTCATACATATCATCATGAAACTTTGCCAGTTGATTACTTAGATTAAAACAATTATTTTTTGTTTTTGTGTGAATTTGCTCCAAAGTTTTCGCAGAACAGATAAAAAAACACTATGTACAGGTCTTAAAAAGGCATTTCCGGCACGTTTTTAAGAACAAAATGTATTACACGTCCTTCTTTATTAACCCCCTGAATAGTGCTGAGAATGATATTGGAAAGTTTAGTTGATCTATGTGATTTAGAAGTTGAGCTTTCTGGTTCATAATATTGAAAAAACACAGTTGGATAGGAGAAATATACAGACACAAACAGAAAAGGTTTAGTCAAATAAACACCTAAATGTCCTACATTTAAAACCTTTTATGTATAATATGATTTTGTTGTATTGTCTTGTTTTGATTTTTTTTTTTACAGTACTGTTGCAGCTTTATTTCTCATGTACTACATCATTTACGTTAAAGGTCAAAGGCATCCGGTGTCCTTCCTGCAGACTTCTTCCCCCTCCACCTGGGCTTCATCCAGCTGCCCTTCTACCTGGCCATACCTCTGTTCTTTGTCAACCACTACTGGCTGCGGCTTCCGGCCCTTTTGACGGTGGAAACCTACCTGAACGGGCTGGTCCTTGTCCTGAAGCCGCTGTTCTTTTCCCTGGTGTGTGTGGAGAGGTACTTGGCTGTGGTGCTGCCCATCCTCTATCTACGGTAAACGCACACACACACACAGCACACAATTTTTGTCTGGTTGGAACCTACCCTCAAACTGCATTGTGGTAGAGGGGTATTTGATGAGGTGCCCTTTATTCATTTTTCGCCCATGCCTTTAAGAGAATCTTTGCATGCCACTGCCTAAGTGTGATGAAAACACTGGAAAATATCCATGTCTCTACAACAAGTACAGCTAGTGTTTGTAATTTGCTTGTGAAAACATATGGCCTTGGTTTGAGTTCAATGTGGTTTATCATGTGTTGAATCATGTGTTGCATTATGTGCGACTCTGTCCTCCCTATTCCTCCCTTCCCTCCCTGCAGGTTGAAGGCGCCTCGATACAGGTGGTCATGTGTGGCCGTCTCCTGGTGCATTTACATCATAATGGCTTCGGTTACTGTTGGCGGGCGCTCCACTGGTGTGCTGTGTGGGTTGTTCATCCCCGTTCTAGTCATAGACACCTTCTGTAGTCTGTCTGTCCTCAAAACGTTGCAAAAGCCTCCACCAGGAGATGGAAAGATGAGAGGGAGCAGTGAGCAGAGGGTGAATGGAGAGATGAATGCCATGAAGAAGAAGGCCTTTACCACCATCGTCATCATCCAGGCTGTGCTCACCCTCAACTACCTCCCTATGATCATCACCTTGTTTCTTGGTGGACATGTTGAAGCCCACACAATGAAGTGTCAGTATACAGCCATGTCCATTGCTGCAGCCACCAGCTGTAGCTACCTGCAGCCTCTGCTCTACATGCACAAGCTAGGCAGGCTGCCATGTACAACGGCAAAAAATGCCTAGTTCAACGTCTTGGATCATGTTTGGAAATGGGATGTCACCACTGTAATTTGAATAACGCGTTGGGTTAATGGCGCCTTATGGGTGAGGTAGATGGTAGAAAGATGTCACCTCTAAAGGCACCAGTAGATTTATGATAGACACCAGGGCCTACAGATATAGCTCCAAACATCTTTTAATGTTGTACAACGAACCATATATGGCAACTTCAGTAGATTATTAGGCCTGTGTGTTTTCTTATATATATTTTTATATATACACTTTTTTTTACCCCAGACCGATAAAGGAATATATATGGTAACTACATTTTAAGGTGTATTGATATATATACAATGGTGACAAATATATTAATGAATGTAAAATGTTATTGTTTTTATTTAATTTTTTTAATGTTTGAGGCCATATCATTTTCATTATTATGGTTGTTGGTTGGTGTATTTTAGTAGTTTTATTTTTTTCTCTGCTGTATAAAGCGACAAAAACTACAATTCAATAAATCCAAAAGATTGTAATGAGGAGATGCCGTAAGTTCATTGCAGTATAAATCTGGGACTTTAGCTTATGTTTGGTTACATTTGAAACTATGTTAATGAAGCTCAAATTTGCCTCGAGTGTGGGGTGACAAGACCAAATGAAAACAATTGTACAGTTGAATGAAACTTAGGATCCAGTGCAGCTGGACAATTGTACTTTTAAGAAATGCAAATTTTCCACCGTGTACTTTGGTTCATTCTGTTTTGTTTCCATCAGAGTGTGCAAAAAGTCCCAGGTGGCAGTGCTTTCAGAGAGTTTGCCTAATATAATAAAACCAGCTATGAATATACACAATAACACCTGAGGAATTTGTTTAACAAAAAACAAACACACACGTCAACATTCATATCGTGACAATACTCTTGGTTTCAGGAAATATTTACATACAGTAAAATGCTTGGAAACGGGAACGTGATATGATGACCAGGCTGTGGTTGTCTCACTTAATTATTTTTTAGACTCGACAGATCTAATAAATTAAAGCAAGCAACAGATGATGTTTAAAGTAGGTCTATATCATTATATTATGATAATTATGATATTATGAGATCTTACATTAGCACACCTTTCCTTGGGCAACAGTGTGGAACCCCAAAGTACTGAGCATTAAATGAATAGATATTAGATAGCAATGATTCATATGTAAGCAAAACAGGTGCAAATTAACAAATAAATAAACAGATTATGACATATAATATGGCAGGAAATGAAAGCGCAATTGGGAATAATGCCACTATAAAATGAACAGACTTTTGAAAGACGCAATGTTGAAAAAATATATAGCCTAAAATAACTCTAAAAACCCCCAGTTATTATTAAAATAAGAGCAATAAAAAAGAACACGCATTTGCCAGGAAATATAAATGAATATGATGTTGTTGATGTAGTATGTTTGTTGCAGAACTTCAGAGGGGCTCCATGATAATAGGGATTGTGTTTTATGAATTAATCAGCTTTACTGTACAGACGTAAAATAGAAACTTCCCATCGTTGACAAAGCGCTGTGTGGTGTTCTTGAACGCATCCCCCGACAGCTCAGATCTCGAACTGCATTGTGGGAAAGTCTGCCGGTAGGAAGCTTCTCGAAGGAACTGCAAAGATGATGGTGAGTGAATTAGCATCCATGTCCCGAACTCAAATGTGTAATCCATGTCCATCTTTCACTTTATCCTTACGCATTTGGACTTGGACCGCTCTTAATATTGAGGACTGCCCTTTGGCGGCACTGGGAAGCAATTATTTTGTGAAAAACTGACTGAAGATATTTTATTGTTAGCGACACCGTGTTAGCCTCGTAGGGTTAGCCTGTATCAATGGGCGTATGCGATGCTAACAGTGATGCTGCTGTAATTGTCAAAAGATAAACTACGCTGAGTTGCTGATGGCTTGAACGAGTCATTGTTGGTCTAAGTAATGTGTCGTTTTGTTTTGTTAGCGTCTGTTACTGCAGCTTTGTCAGCCGGGTTATGGAGTTAGCTGCTGTGTGTTCAGCCTCTTTGTATTCCTAGTGAGTAACTGCGTAGGAAACAATGAATAAGGGCAAGCACGGACAACTTATTAAAGTGAATGTAAATGTGTTGCTCGGTTAATTGATCACTCAACGGCAGTTGTGTTCGCAGAGAGATTTTGGAGCCATGTCTGACTGATGGAGAAATAAATAAAGACCAGACAAAAAAAAATAAGCACCGTCATCTGCTATAAACTACCAGCTAATGATGAGAAATGAGTGGTGTTTTGTTTGGTCTTTGATAAGATGCTATGATGTGCTGTCTTCTGCAGTGAACAGTGTTATTAGTAGACTGTAAACATACATTTGACAGTGTCACTCAGCTGCATGCTTGTCCGACGGTAACAAAAGCATCACACCCAACACACCCTGCAGCCGTAGACAGTACCCGCAGCAGCCTGTGTGTGTCTGACCATGTTAGGGTATAGCCTTAAATGGTAAAGTGATAATACCATAACTTATACACTGTTTGTGTTAATGCTGAGATATATGGCTGAAATGAAAATCACAGTAATATCAGAGCATATCTGGATATTATGTTTTAGCGGACTATATTAAATGCAAAGTAAATTG
Organism: Hyperoplus immaculatus; assembly: GCA_949357725.1. Lineage (NCBI taxonomy): Eukaryota > Metazoa > Chordata > Actinopteri > Uranoscopiformes > Ammodytidae > Hyperoplus > Hyperoplus immaculatus. The sequence goes on along the minus strand of OX442371.1, from coordinate 14,993,423 downwards.
CACTGCACCTTGGCTAAGAAGATGATGGTAATGCAGTTTTTTTATTGCACAAATATGTTATCTGGAACCCTGTAAAGCCTCTTTGAGTGCCTTGAAAAGCGCTATATAAATCCAATCCATTATTACACCTACATGTAGCACTTTGTAGTTTGGCTTATTTGAAGCTAATGTACTTAAGGATTCTTGCTGTTCTGAGTGTGTGCCTTCATTGTGGAAGCGTCAGCTAAATGAGATGGAAATGTTATAAAAAAGCCAAATCTCAATGTTTAATTTGAAAAAGTGTTCCCCAATATTTTTACTTGCATAAACATTGGGATCATACAAATATTGTCAATATATGATGTATCAGTGAATTAAATTCCACAGTGCGGTTTATACATTTAAACCACTTCACCTGCAATGGCAGTTTTTTGCCAGTTGAAATCATAATTGTATACAGTACACTATTACTCCAGTATTCTACATACATATTTTATGTTATTGGTTTGGGTTCTGCTTCCTTTATTTCCTCACTTCCTTTCCTGTACGGTTATAGCTTCCTTTTTTAATATTTCTTTAAACTTCTGCCTTTTATCCGTCTTTCTCTCTCTCTCCAGCCCACACCAGTAATCCTGCTGAAGGAGGGGACAGACACATCTCAGGGCATTCCCCAGCTCATGAGTAACATCAATGCCTGCCAGGTTAGGATAGTTACTTTTTTCTTCTATGTTCACTACTAAATGTGCCTTAAATCTGTTCCTAAAATGTTCCTGGTTGGGCGTTTTCTTCTCCAGGTGATTTCTGAGGCCGTCAGGACGACCCTGGGGCCAAGGGGGATGGACAAACTGATGGTGGACGGCAGAGGTGAGGAGAGACAAGGATTGATTTGATAAACCGATGATTGATTTCATACAAACACAGCCTTTCCCAGTAATGTTCTGGCATTAGCCCTGTAAGGGGTCATGTGTGAATGAAAGCCAGAATAGTTTTCTCAGAAATGTACCATCTCACCACCTCGTGCATTTGTAGGGAAGGCTGAAAGCTGAAAGTTACTGGGAGGCGCATGTAGTTACGTTCTTAAGCCTGTGCGCGCCGAGGACAGGATTGACCCGTCATCTGCCGTGATCAACCTTCTATTTCTTAGTGTTGACTTTGGCAGTCTGGGTGTAGACACTGCTAGGTGTATTATGGCCCCCAGCTGGACGTCTAGCGCCACCTATTACCGGCATTGCCATGTCATGTGTGAGCAGCCGCAACATGGGAATGTTCCGGAATAGAGCTGCAGGTGTGAATAGGGAAAATCACTAGAGGTGCTGGGATTTACTGGGAACTATGTGTGAAAGAGGATTAAGATGAAGGAATGGACCGTATGAATTCATCCTCCTCACCTAAAATATGTGTTTGTGTTTTCCAGGAAAGGCCACGATCTCCAATGACGGAGCCACCATCCTCAAGCTGCTGGATGTGGTTCACCCTGCGGCCAAGACCCTGGTGGATATCGCTCGCTCCCAGGATGCTGAGGTGTGTGTGTGTGTGTGTTTGTAACCTTTGAGGCAGTTTCTCTTCTCAATTGAAATCTCTGGATATCTGACACAAAACGGAAACATCCATTGAAACCAACACAGAGACTGTAGGTTTACGTCACCTTTTTCTTTTCTGTACCATGGTTAGGTAGGAGACGGCACCACCTCAGTCACTCTCCTGGCTGCTGAGTTCCTCAAGCAGCTCAAGTCCTACGTGGAGGAAGGCCTCCACCCTCAGACCATCATCAGAGCCTTCCGCACCGCCACTCACCTCGCCGTCACCAAGATCAAGGAGATCTCCGTCCCTGTGAAGAAAGACGACAAGCAGTAAGTGCTAGCATCCACCACATAGCAGCTGTTTAGCATTTGAGGTTTGATGTCTCCATTGATATCTTATGTTGTAGTTGAATAGAGCTTTGTAAAACTGGTGTAGTGCGTTTTCAAATAAACTGTCTTCCTCTGTGTCCACTCAGAGAGCAGAGGCAGCTGTTGGAGAAGTGTGCAGCCACAGCGCTGAACTCCAAGCTCATTGCCGGTCAGAAGGATTTCTTCTCCAAAATGGTGGTGGATGCTGTCATGTCTCTAGACGAGCTGCTGTCTCTGAAGATGATTGGCATCAAGAAGGTCCAGGGAGGAGCCCTTGAGGTTTGCATCCTTTACTTTTCCTAAACCAACATAAAACTGGCCACTTTATTGGTGTACTACATGATATGACAACAACCTTTTTAGGTCAAGATAAACAAGTTTACGTCTGTCAGCCACCCATGTCTTACTCCTAATAATTCAATTTCACAGGAGTCTCAGTTAGTCGATGGGGTTGCGTTCAAGAAGACCTTCTCCTACGCCGGGTTTGAGATGCAGCCCAAACGTTACGACAACCCAAAGATCGCTTTGCTCAATGTGGAGCTGGAGCTGAAGGCTGAGAAAGATAACGCAGAGGTCCGCGTCAAGAATGTAGAGGTAAGAAGGCTGAAAACACAGCATCAGAATATCAAATATATACGTCCCTACTCCTTGCTCCCTGGGTTTGTTTTTTTAACCGTCTTTTCTGCAGGACTACCAGGCCATCGTGGACGCAGAGTGGAACATCCTGTACGACAAGTTGGAGAAGATCCACCTGTCAGGAGCCAAGGTGGTTTTGTCCAAGTTGCCCATCGGCGATGTGGCCACCCAGTACTTTGCAGACAGAGACCTGTTCTGTGCTGGCAGGGTGCAGGAGGAGGACCTGAAGAGGACCATGATGGTAGGACACACACACACACAAACACGCACACACACACGCACACACACACGCGCGCCTTTAGAGGTGCAGTGTATAAAGGGAACTGGCGTTTTTCAGAACAGACTTGGTAGAAATGGAATATAATATGCATAAGTATGTTTTGATTAGTGTATAATCACTTCAAAATATGTCTTTTTTTTAAAAAAGTATCTTAGAATGAGCCTTTTATATCTAAATAGGTGCGGGGCGCCCTCCATACTACTATATAACAAAATCACCTGAATCTTTAAAGGATGACGTCTCGGCATTTGATTAGATTATAGTTACGGCTTCCAGCTGTCTGTTTACATCAGACTCACTGAAAAGAATCAACGTTTAAAGTATTGTGACAGAACAACTAAATGTTATTCAATTATTCACCATAAATTTACTCGTTATTTAAGATAGGTAGGTTTACAAAAAATAATTAGAATGTAATGAGCTTGATAAAGACTGGTTGTGTGTGATGTGACGTGCAGGCGTGCGGCGGCTCCATCCAGACGTCAGTAGGAGACATGAAAGACGACGTGCTGGGACGCTGTGAGCTCTTTGAGGAGGTCCAGGTCGGAGGAGAAAGGTAAGAGGGACCAGTTGAGATCTTTAGCCCGTGCTCTTGAGAGAACCCCATCTTTAGAGCTGACCTGTAGGACTGCTAACTCCTACCATGGTCTCTGTCTGTGTGTAGGTATAACTTCTTCAAGGGCTGTCCCAAGGCCAAGACGTGCACCATCCTCCTGAGGGGCGGGGCAGAGCAGTTCACAGAGGAGACGGAGCGATCGCTGCACGACGCCATCATGATCGTACGCAGAGCCATTAAGGTGGGTCCACAAATGCAGTGTGTGTGTGTGTGTGTGTGTGTGTGTGTGTGTGTGTGTGTGTGGGGTGTGTGTTTTTGTAGTCACTCCCAAGAAGGCTCACTACATGCACATTACGATGTAAATTTATGAACAGAATCTTGTGACTGTTAATTCCATCTATGACTTTTTTAGTTAAGTTGTTATAAGGACTCTGTCACTTGATTTGTATAAAGATATCTGCAGATTCTCGCGTCTCGTTTGAAAAATGGGTAATTCTACCATTCCTCGATGCTATTTTTTAACTTGTGGCTCATTTGAAATAAATCAATGGTATTTAAATTGTTAACATTAGTTACAATCTGATTTTAGTTTTATATTATACACGTATCAATGTGTCAGTTTTGATTATTTGTTGTTAAAGAGGGCAATGGAGGCCATCTTGGTTTAATCACGATACTAATGCATTTATAATCTGTATTCTAATTTATGAACTTCGATTAGGCAAACTTTATGTTAAGGCATTCTTTTCTAAAGCTTGTTATCAATGTTGTTAACATTCATCTCTTTCTCTGTCTGCGTGTAGTGAGGCTTGTGGTGCCACTTATCATATTTTATGCCACTACTGGATGTTTAGCAAAATGTTGAGATGTCAAGCTGTGTTGTCATGAAACTTTTCTGGGGGAAGCGGCTTACTTAGGAGGAGCAGGAGAGGGGTGCAATGCGGAGATTACCGATAGCTAAATTTAGCTCTGAACCATTTTATGTTGTTGAATTTGTCCCAAAAAATGCTGTTCAGAACTGTGGTTTAAATCAAAGTAGCTGTATAACATAATCCATGTATCACTTTCAGAGTTGGAAAATCCAAATTGATTGGTTGCTCTCTACAAAATGTATTGGAAACTGACCAAAAAAACTGACTGTACATTATCCTTTTCCAGAACGACTCTATTGTAGCTGGTGGAGGAGCCATCGAGATGGAGCTGTCCAAATACCTGCGGGATTATTCCAGGACCATCCCCGGAAAACAGCAGCTGCTGATCGGAGCGTACGCCAAGGCCCTGGAGATCATCCCCAGACAGCTGTGTGACAACGCAGGCTTTGACGCCACCAACATCCTCAACAAACTGCGCGCCAAACACGCAGCGGTAGGAATTATAACGTGCATTCCATACCTTGTCCTACACCACACACAATAAAGCACTAGGCATAAGGGCACTTTATTGAGTGCAGTTTTGGAAAAGAGGAAGTTAACGTAAATTGAATGTTGTGTGTTTGTCATTTGTCTGCAGGGCGGTATGTGGTACGGTGTGGATATCAACAACGAGGACATTGCAGACAACTTTGTTGCCTGCGTGTGGGAGCCAGCCATCGTGCGTATCAATGCTCTGACAGCAGCTTCAGAGGCAGCCTGCCTCATCCTGTCAGTGGATGAGACCATCAAGAACCCACGCAGCTCTGCAGATGGACCACCAGGCGGCGGTAGAGGCAGAGGCCGCGGGAGGCCACATGCTCACTAAGAGGGACGCAAGAGCCAAGCCTTATTTTAAACTGGCATTAAAATCCAAATGCAAATAGAAGTTTCAGGTCACATTTAAACATGTTGTCGACGAAGGTTGTGTTGATTGTAGCTTGGCACTTTTGACTTGCTTTTGGATTTGAATTCTAGATAAAATGAGGTGTCACAGATTACAGATACATGGCAGGTGTAAGGAAACAAAACAAAAGGGGGAAAAGTTTATCTTGCAATTTCAAGACGGGTTCTTAACATTCTCTCAAAGATGGCTGACGTTACTTGTCATTTCTTTGTCACCTGTAGTTTTTTCTACTGAAGCTTTCACTGGGTAATGTCTCTCTAACATTTCAAGCACTGTATCTTTCCATGTGTAGCCACTTAACTGAGAAATGCAGTCCCCCCCTTGGTTTTGAAACAAACACACTCCTGCCCCCTCCATGTCAGCTCTTCCTCACCGATCCTGAGAGCTGTTTCATTTTCCGCTCTGGTTTTGTGTTATGTGACAACTTGACGTGTAACATGGAAAGTTAAGCACTGATTGGATGTCGAGATGTTCTGAACCATTCATTGGTTACGCTGTGTAAAACTATTTATTGGACCATTCTCAATAAAGATCAATAAATTGACAGCTGAAATCGTACTGCTGACTGTGTGTTATTTCAAATATGTGTGGATCAACACATCGTTAGAAGGTAAACTAGTGTTGTCTTTAAATAACAAAAAATGATATGGTATTGCTGTGGAATTATTAGGAGAACGTATGGATGATGCTTTGTGTGTGTGTGTGTGTATACAAATTTTCTGCACAGATTTTAAGAAAAAATGGAAGGGAAAATAACTCAAGGGAAACGGGTTGAACCTGGTACAGTGATTCTTAATAACCAATGAACATAAACATGAATACAATCTTCCAGCATACAAAACAAAACACTGGCTTTAATACAACTGTGTGATGGTGAGGAACTTAAAGCCCCTCTATTTTTTGGATGCATGTGGTACTTGGTGCCAACAACATCTTTTCTTTCTGCAGGAGCTCACCCTATATAAAGACAAAATATATAATTATTACAGTTGGATTTAAATAGAAGTTTAAGTGAGAAAGTCCCTTCATAAAATTCCCCTTAAACAGACAGTAGTTGGACAAAAAAAACTTAAGCAAAATCTGGTCTTTAGTGTGTACTGAAGTCTCATTCAAATTGGAAAAAACTCCATCTGCTATGATGACAAATGTAGTTGAAAGCACCTACAAAGATAAGTGACTGGACCTTGAGTTAAGATTTTTACGTCAAACGAGCGTCAGCACAAGTTTGGTTAAGATTCCCATTTGTTTAGGCGAGTGGAAAATAATCTGGAAAAGAAATAACTTGTGACACAGATGTGGCTCTTTTCCTGAAATGCAAAAAAAAAAGATTCCTGAACTGTTATGAATGACCGAACAAACACCTGAATGTGACCAATGTAGTACTTTGAGACCATACGTATGCAATGACACAGTCCCTCTTAGTGAAGCGCTCTTAGGTCTGTGCTTTGCATAGACTATAGGTGTTTTGATGCATCCCGAGTTTTTATCCTCAGAGGATTTTCAGCTCATAGTTCAGTCTTTTCACCACTATGTAAAGCACCTACATAGCCAGAACCAAAGAGTCAGTCCAGGTAGTTGTATCAATATCTCATAAATGGATAGTGGAATAGGATTTAAATGAGGTTTCGGACCAGAACTTGACACATCCCTGTATAATTCATTAAATGATAGATACAAACTTCATATTTAACAATTAATATTAGCGAGTTTTACTCTAGGTAGTATAATGAATTATGTGCAGTTTCTTTGTGTAACTAGTTAATTTATTAAAGTATCTGTTGCAGTAGGGACATGTACTCAGCCCTGTATTTGGAGTAAATCAAATGTAAATGTTGGAATAACACAACGTGAATTTCTTTTGAAGAATTCCCTGTTTCCGAAAAAAAAAAAAAACTTGACGCCCTCTCCCAAAGTACCGCTTTTATATAAAAAAATATCATCCCCTAGAAATCAGTTCTGTCTGTGTGCTTTGTCCCTCAATCGTTGTCTGTTTCTCCAACGTCCTGCTCCATCCTCAGTTGGACAGGAAGTCTATGGAAGCCCGGACGGAGCGGCTGGACATGACGTCGACGGCAGTGACTTTGATCTCCGTGTCTCCAAACTGCATGGTGGCTCTTATCTCTCTCCTCTCCGGGCTGGCCCCCGCTCCCCCCACCGCTCCTGGCTGGGGCAAAGGCTCCGGCAGGTCCAACGTTATGGTGCCGCACTTCCTCACCCCGGGGTCTGAGATGTAGGTCACGTCGTCCGTGGCGCTGCAGTAGATGTTGATGATGATCTTGCGTTGGCCCACGCGTGCCGGGGTGTAGCTCCTCTTCACCAGCTCGCCCAGAGCCACAGACTGGTCCACGCACACGAAGCGGTCCAGGATGTCGGTGCACCACTCCCGGCCTTCCTTGATGAGCAGTTTGTCGCGGGGGTGGCGTCCCTCCACGAAGCGGTTCAACACGCCCACGCCATAGGTCAGCGGGCAGCGACGCACTCTGACCTGCGAGAGAGAGAGAGAGGTGCTTAGAACGTGTGTCTAGCTCACACTAGGCATTAGTACCTTGCCTAAGCACTAAGTTAAGTTATCTTTAGTAGTTAATTTATATATATAATTTTATATTTTTGAGGCACAATGATATTCGTCTTTTCGCATATCCCCTCTCAAGTAACCACACTTCGGAGGGGGTCTGAGCGCAGGGTCAGCCATAGTACAGCGACCCTGGATCAGTTTGGGGTTAAGTGCCTTGCTCAAGGACACAATGGTAGGCACCGTACATGTAATACCAGCCACAACTATTGTAACAAATAACACCCTCCTGTCCGGTGCCGGGGATCAAACCAGCGACCTCATGTTTACTGCTCGGTCTCTCTTTCCTCTAAGCCATCTTACCACTATTGGCAGCTAAAGTCTAGTTTGTTTGACCATTGTGCGTTCTTCGTATCACGCTCAAGCATCGGTACACTACCCTGGCCCTGGCACGGTTGGAAGAGGTGTGGACAAATGCGACTAAGCAGCAAAGTACGGATCAACCGGGCCAAGTGTGAGTGCTTTTCCTCAGAGCTACTCTGGGTTTAATCAGTAACTTCTGAACACTCACCACGGTGGGATCCAGCCCGAAGAGCACGGCCCCCTTCAGTATGGTCAGTCCCACATCATGGGGAATGATGATGCGACACATGCGCCCCAGTGCCTTCTGGACGGCTTTCTGAAGCATGGGCGACTCAGCGAAACCACCCACCAGGAAGAGGAAACGCACACCTTGCACCTCCGGCCTAGCCATCAGCTCCTCTGTCAGGGAAGAAATAAAGGATATGTCTAAAAAAATGCACTTCTTTGGAGTGTACAAGCAAAGTGAGTGTGTGTTTTTTTTATGTGTGAAAAGTTACAGAGAAAAAAGCGAATCAAGACTAGAAGTCTCTGTAGGAGAAGCACAGAGGAGTGTCCGATCACTGGAAGTTTCAATAGGGAATATTGACAAATTGATGCTATTTCTTTCATTTGATTGGCTAAGTGTAAAACTCTTTCTTGCCTTTTTGTCTAGTGGTGGATCCAACGGAACTAAATGCTGCTAATAAAAAAAAAAATGCCCCCCTGGTTTGGACTGTACCACTGGAATGTGGCTGATTTAAAGCAGACACTCTCCATGTTCTGACTTTGATTTGTCTTGGCAAAGCTAAAAAGATTTAAAAAAAATTTTATCCCACAAACAAACATGAGGTCACCATCCAAATCCAATCCCTGCCATGAACTACTGCCACCGATCCAAATGTTTATAATTACAAAGGATTATATGTGTGACTGTGTGTCAAAGTGAAAGTCTCTAATGGTGATAAATCCACAAACAAGTATCTCCCTTCTCTGCAGTTCCCCTACTCAACTTCTTTCTAAGTAGTTAGCTATGCCAACATTAAGCAGTGATAATATGCACATAAGCACAAGGTGATGTTCAAATTGTTGTGGAAATATGACCCCCCTAGTGGCCACAAAAAACACATTTATTTTCAAGGGACTATACACTTATTTAAACATAATTATGCACATTATATTCCATTTTTACCAATTCCCTTTACACACTGTGCCTTTTATTCATATTCACATTTATACTGTACCTATTTTTTTAGGTATCTCTGCATATATTTCACCTAGCCTACTTGCTACTGCATGCCTGTACTATTAATATGCACGTCAATACTGTATGTGTATGTGTGCAACCCTGTAGTCTGTGCCTTTGTGTGTGTTGCTTACCAATGTGTTTGACAATGTTGATGATGGTGGGCTGGAAGAGCTCGTTCATGGCTTCCTGTGTCAGCCGCAGCATCCCCTGGGACGACCACTTCACAATGTTCATACTGGGGGCCACATAGAGGAAAGCAAATCTATATTGTTACCTATACTTAATCAATCCACTCATCAAACCATGCTCAACACACACACACACACACACTCACTCACTCACTCGCTCGCTCGCTCGCACACACGCACGCACGCACGCACACACACACAAACACACACACACACACACACACACACACACACACACACACACTACACTACACTACATACACTACACTCACTTGCTCCTCCTTAGGGCGGCCTCCACACTCTGGCCCCTGTGTCTCTTGTAGTAGTCGATGAAGGAGAAGGGCAGGGAGATGTTGAGAGCGTTGGCCCTGCCTGGCGTCGCAGTCCGTTTCCTGGCCTCGAACGCGATGGTGAGGTCCACCCAGGCCGCCGGACGTTTGGATTTGAAGCTCTGGATAAAGTCTTCACCGAAGATTTGGCACAGCATGGCTTCAAAGGCCAGGTCCACTCCTACTGCACCATACGGACCGCCTGGAAGAAAAAAATAGGCTTACAGCTCTTTGGAAAATGTAGGACGTTTGGTTAGGCCTGTTTTTTTTTGTGTTTTTACTAGGTTGGAAAAAGATCTTATACCCGAGGCCTTGTAGAGCTCCTTGAGTGTTCCCTGAGGCTGCTCAATCTGATGGACTGTCAGGTCAACTGTTCCCCCTCCGCAGTCTGCAACCATATACCTGTCACCTGCAGAAAGAGCACAAACACAGACGCATGAATGCACGCACGCACACACACACACACACACGCACGCACACACACACACACACACACACACAATTGTAAAACATAAAGTGGATGAAAATCTGTTCTTTTTCATGAACGGGGAAAACTTGCTTATCAGTTAGATTTCAGGGCCAGGAAATATTTTGCACAGCTACGTAAGAATATGATGTTTCTCCTAAATGTGTGTCTTCATTTTTGTGGAATGTCCACATGTCAGATTTCCAGTGTGTGTGTGTGTGTGTATTTCCCCTAAAATTCTTCAACCAGTGGACCCTCTTACATAAACAACCACCAGCCCTCTGTGATTGCTGCCATCACTCTGCTAGTGCGTGTTTGCGTGTGTGTTTACAATGTGTCCAGCGATAAGAGCTGGCTGTGGCTCAGTTAGCCAGAGTTAATCTGACCACACCCTAAACACCAGAGGGAGAGTATCGGTGAGGGAGAAAGAAACAGAAGAGCGAGCAACACTAATGAACAAAAATGTAGGGATGGATGAGAGAAGTGAATGCAAGAGAAGGCCAAGGGTGATAAAACAGGCATTCTACTCCCTAAGTTTATTTACAATGCAGAGGCACAGATTCCCATGGGCTGGGTCCTTCCTGTGTGTGTGTGTGTGTGTGTGTGTGTGTGTGAGGACAGGAAAGGGACCAGAGAGGCTCAGCATGGTCGCGTGGCTCCTCACATTGTTGTCATGCCTCAACATTAAGAAAATGCTCTGTGTAACACAGTTTAGTTGTTCGTGGGTAGGATTTTTTCATCCCAGGCAAAGATTTACACTGTGGGTTGAACATTTTCTGGCATAAAAACTGAATGTTGTGTACCAGCCAAGAGAGGAGGCTAAAATATAAGGATTGTAAAGTGTGCCACGCAATGAGAGTAACAGACATCATTTTACATTAAATAAATAAAATCTTTACTCCACTCAACCAGATCCCACAGTTATGCTCTACAGGAACCCTTATTGGTTAGCTGTTAGATGTTGGTTGCGTCTGGCCAATCAGAGTTCCAGTTGAGCGTTATAGTATGAAGTTGATTTTGAACCCTCAATCAAAGCCCAACTGGTGACAGCTGTGAAAAAGTGGTTAGAAGCTCCGTAAAAAAAGTAATACGCGAAAATTTTGTAAATTATTTTTTGGGCATTTTTATGCTTTATTGATAGTGTAGAGACAGAGTTGAAATGGGGCAGAGAGGGGAGTGACATGCAGAGAACGACCGCGGGCTGTAATCGAACCCGGGTCCGCTGCTGGCCGAGGCCCATGGGGGGGACGCTCTACCAACTGAGCTAAGGGCGCCCCCATAAATTTTTCTTTTTGAACAGGCTATACTAACAGTGCAGATATAATGTAGATGATGACACCACAGTAACTACAGCGGTCATAGACGGATTATGAGATAATGGGCCCCTGGGCACAATCTCTTAAAGGGCCCCCCACTCGTCCCTTATCCAGTCAGGTACACTGACTTTTCCACACAGATACATACAATTAATGGCAAAAACATATTAAGGAAGTCAGTGTTTCCCACGGGATTTTGGGATACTGTGACGCAGACCCTGTACCTTGTTGGAGGGATCCGGGGGCATGCCCCCCCGGATTTTTTTTTTACCTTTTTAAAGTAAAATGCATCAATCTGGTGCACTTTGAGAGGAACTTTTAGAGGCTATATCAAATCCTGAGATGCAGAAGGAACATTATTTTTCAGATTTTTCTTAAACAGGCAGCACTCTTTACTCTGCAACTGTAAAAACAGTAGATTGGTCTGCAGACCCATGTTCTATGATGGAGGGGCCCATTTCAACAGATAAAGGGTGGATAGCTACTTTTTATGAACAATTTATAATTCACACATAGAAAGCTTATTTCTGTATGTTTGAGGGGGCCTTCAAGGCCCTTCACACATACAGAATACTAGTTGAGGGGCCCATGATGATTTCTATCTTGTTCAATTTTAATGAGTATCCTTATATTTAGGCTATTCCTTTTTGGACCCTGTTATTGACATCAGTGACTGAGCTCTTTGACTATGCAACATGAAAAGTTACTATCAGTATCTCTGGCTAGGGGCCCCCCTGAGCCCTTGGGCCCCTGGGCCTGTGCCCGGTGTGCCCGTGCAGTAATCCACCCCTGACAGCGGTAGGTGATGATATGCAGAGAGGAACAGTAATAATATTTTTACAGTTAATACAAGTGAGAAATTAGAAAGTAAAGAAAGAAAGAAGTAGAAATGAAGTGTGTTAGCTTTTCCTTGTCAGCCTGCTAGGGTCAAAAGTCAAAGCCATCAATATCGTCGACATATGGGACCCGTCTGTCTGTCTGTCTCTCTCTCTCTCTCCCTCACTCTCTCTCTCACACACACACACACCATAGGACTTTCTTACCAGTCTGTAGCTCTGACCACAGCTCTCCAGTTCCACTCTCCACCAGGAAGGTCCTGCTGTGTCTTGACCTCCTCAGCTGCTCCCTCGCTGCAACAGAAAAACACACAAAGCTCAATACACGAGATAACACAACATTCAGCTGTTTTTTTTATTTCCTTTGATATCTAGATATGATTTCTGTTTCCCTTGCACATTATTAAATCAGTTCAAAAAGTCACAGTGTGTGTCTTCAGTTGAATGTGTATAGGTAAAGCCTAAGCAACTGTTTTGCTAAGACATTTGCTGTAATAACTTAAAAGCGATAATATCTCAATGTTGTGTTTTAAGCTGGTTATCACTTTACTCCAGGTGGCCAAAAAATGAAGCAATGCAGGTATAGATATGTAACATGATAGACCTTGTACACATAGTGTTGCAGATTGTACAAACTCACAATCCATCAATTGAAGCCAATTGGAAATGGAAAAAGTTCAAATCAAGGTGTAGCCTAAAGTGCCATTCTCCATCTTCCATAGACGGCTTCAGGGGCCTAGCAAGGATTTCCAGGGCCCAGGGGCAACAGCAGGAGTTCTTGTCCACCCCCCCCCCCTGAAATATTGCTCTTGGCCTTTTCCTTTTCTAATTCAAAAGAA
>OX442371.1:14787694-14975194 GCA_949357725.1 Hyperoplus immaculatus | reverse complement strand
ATTTCATAAAGTATCTTGATTGTTAAACCATTTTGTCCGTATTCTGCACTTCCCACAATGCAACTCAATAATGTTCTAGACTCTCCTTGCCTGGTAACAGCCATGTCTCTCACACAGTTATAACACTTTAATTCTTAGCTGTGATATCCAAGACATCCAATCTCCGTGTGGGAGGATTCTGGCCCCGTCCGTTAGTGGAAGGCAGCCCTGATTGGTTCATGTACACTAGCTGTCAATCTAGCCTCCAGTCAGACCTGACCCTCCCAACTTTTACTCCATCTGTTAGTGGAAGGCAGCCCCTGATTGGTTCTTCTTGTCGTTGTCGTCAAAAAGGATCGACAAATAAGCTTGTGAGATATAGCTTGGTTCACAATGCTTGATTGACGACAACTGCCTTCCACTATAAGGGACAATCGTTAGGTCAGAACGCGCCTCCTAATTGTCCCTGTCACTTTTTTGATGAGGCTCCTCCCCATGGAGATTGGAGAAAGGACAGACTGGTCTGCGGGAGAGAACCAAATGTGAAGCTCTTGATAGATCAGGCTGTTCTTGACTATAATAAATTGATCTAGATGAGTAGTGCTGATTTTTCAGTATGAATTCATGAAGTAAAATTGTCTTTCTGCTGCTACTCTGTGTCTGCTACATCTTTCTCATCTGATTTCCCTCATTCCTCTTACACTCGTGCTGTGGATCTTCATCTTGAACTTGTCGAAGTAGAGCCAGTGTGGGGCCTCCTCTGGGTCCAGGTCGTGATAGAAGTCCCGCGCCGCAAACCCAAAACTGTGGAACCGCAACTCTGGAGTCAACAACAGACATGTCGGGCTCTTCTGATTGGCCACCCCAGGGTCGCCGCCCTCCCAGCGCCTGCGCGGATAGGTGGAAAAAGCTTTCATGGTTAGTAATCAATTAAAAGAGTAAAAATGTAATCTAGGACATAAAGCACAGGCTGTGTTCTAAAAGCCCAACTAACGTCCTCCTTCCTACATACTCAACACAGTATATATACTGTCTACTTAACAATCAATTGTGTATGCGAGGTTCGTCGGACCGTTTACACTGAAGTATACAGAAGCAATAAAGAATAAAAAAAAAAGCCATGTCGTTTGAAAAGACGCAATGCATTGTGGGCCGGCTGAGTAGGAAAAGTAACTTATCGATCCATACACAAAATCTTCCCGGAAGTAAGTACTCATCCGGGCATTTTCTCGCCCACAGAAACTTGCATACACAACCACAACATACTCAAATTGACGTCAAAATTAGTATGAGTAGGACGTTAGTATGGCTTTTGGAACACAGCCACAGACTCTTACTTCATCATGTGTATGGCTTCAGGGTCCTGTGTGGAGCTAAAGGCATAGCCACTGGAGGTCGTCCCAAAGTCTATCGCCACAACAACTGAGAACGGACAGGCCATCCTGGGTTTGGCCTCCACCCTCTGAGAGAGAGAGAGAGTTGGCCAAAGACAAGAGGGAGATTTGTGTGTGTTGTAGCTGGCACTCATACTGTAGAAGAATAACTCCTGTGTGCATTCATCTTCCTTTCGTCAACTCCCTTGCTTTTTTATTAGCCAAGCTGTAGCGGTGGGGCACTAAGGCCCATTGGGAGTGAACCCAGCAAATACTAGCATGCTAACTAGCTATACAAAGACGGCAAAAAAGAAAAAATATTAGGCTATACCAAATTTCGGCATAAAAGTAACTTCAAATGTGATGAGTTCTTCTTACTTCTAAAAATACACAAAATGGACCTAATGAGACAACTAACGAAAACACATCATACATTCTTTATTTTGTTTTGAGCAAAATTACCCAATATTAATTACGTTTGTTGGAAAAAAGCACATAAACTGATTCTTGCAGTACCTGCTGTGAACCCCCTTGAGCAGCAATAACTTCAAACAAATGTTTTCTTTAACTGTTTGACCAGCCCCCACGCAATCAGTTCAGAGGAATTTTGGCCCATTCCTTCTCAAGAAAGTGCTTCAGTGAACTTCAGGGACGTTGGTGGGCTTCCTTGCATGAAACGCTCCCTTCAGGTCTTCCCACAACATTTGTGTTGGACAAAGACCTGTAATTTGACATAGCCGTTCTAAAACATACATTTTTTCTGCTTTAACCATTCTTTTTTCACACTGACCCATGTGCATTTCAGTTCATTATTTCGCAGCATGATCAACCTTTTTGTTAAACTCCTGACATTGTCTTGTAGAATTCGCTGGTTCAATCCAGTTCCATCATAGTTCCATCAGTGTCTTCGAGTCGCCCCTTGTCCTGATGCAGCAAAGTAACTCCAAACCATGATCCTGCCATTACCGCGCTTCATAGTTGGGATGAGGTTTATTTGCTGGAATGCAGTGTTTGGTTTATCGCCACTTATCATTCAAACCAAAGTAGTTTTATTTAGATCTCATCCGTCCACAAAACACTCTTACCAATAGCCTTCAGGTTAAACAAAGCTATTTTCTTAGAGAGTGGATTGCTATTTGATTGCCTTATTGTCAGCCCATTAATTCAAACGTTTCACTCCCATTATCCTGTTCAAAATAACTGATAAAGCTCAAGGTTCACATTTATGCAGAAACACAGAGAGTTCTAGAGGCTTTGCTAATTCTTTTAGTGTATTTCTTTGCCACAGACTATACTGGGAACTTGTTTTAAGCCTACACTCCACTTTAAAATGTGAGTGTCGGTGTTATTAAAAACCGCTAATAACAGTGGATGTGGGTTTTATGGGTTGCGTTCAAGCTCTATATAGAGAAAATAAGTAAGTAGAGAGAGGAAAGGGTGTGTAGGAGTGTCTGTGGTGTGTGTGTGTGGTGTGTGTGTGTGCGTGTGTGTGCGTGTGTGTGTGTGTGTGTGTGTGTGTGTGTGCGTGTGTGTGTGTGTGTGCGTGTGTGTGTGTGTGTGTGTGTTACCGGTGAGGGTGAGGGTGTGAGGGGTGTGATGCTGCAGTCATTTCTAGCTGTGGCAGGCGACGAAGGGGCAGATAAATCATCACCTGGGAATTCATGGACGAGAGAATAGAAGGGAAAAAAAGACATTTAAAACATATGGCCAACTTTTTCAAATATCATTATTAAAGTGCATTGGAAAAGGGCCACTACTAGGCTGCGCCACTGGAAAATAAACATAAGAATCTGTGTGTTTGAAGCTACGGTATATACAGCAATGGGGAAAATAGTCTTATCACAAGGAAAGAGCCGGTATGGGATAGTCATCAACTGCTAATACTAAGATTCCATTTCAGATGCAGAAAACACCTCATTTTTTCACTGCGGACGTGAGTGAGTCTGACCCCCTGATTCCTCAGTGAGACACACAGCAGAAGTGAGTGAGTTTGTCATCCGGAGTGAGACACACTTGACCCGCCGCTCTCTAGCCTACTGTACATTTGAGATTGGATAATTTTTCTTAATGAACTGGAATGAGTGGAATGTCACTGGAATCTGAAGTGAGTAATATTCCCAAGTGGGAGAGGGATACGGAAAGGTCAGGGTGTTTTATGCCTCGACAGATAGAGAGGAGGAGAAAGTGAGTCATTTTTTTGCCATTTATTTGCCATAGTAACGAAGAGTGTGTGTGTGTGTCTCACCGCTGGGTATTTGCAAGCTGTTGGGGTCTGGCTGCACAACGTCAGCCATCTTTACAGGAGCCAGGGTCTGCAGAGACATACGTCAACATCTGCATGAATATTCATAATTAAGATGAAGTCATTATAATGAGGGAAAAAACACTGCTTCATGGCTTCCACTTTAACATCAGTGGGATGGTCAGGAGCGTATTTGTGATACAGCTTTGTAATTCAAATAAAAATATAGAATTAGACACAATAGATACAATCCTTAATCAATAGCAAAAAAAATACATGATTAGAAGTATAAATATATTTTACACGATTTCATAAAAGAAAATTGTTTTGACATTTCTAAAAAAAAAAGTGTTTCTTAAAGGTGAGCCCTACACCTGCATTTACAATTTTATAATTCATTTGTTGTTGTGTTTGTGCCTCATATTGACTCAGCACTGTTTTGGTCTCCACCGACTCTGGGAGAAATATCTGGCTCTTCATCTGCTAAATGGTTCACTATGTTCACTTGTGAGTTGCCAACGTTGTCTGTGTGCGGTAGAAAAAAGATAGAAACCTGTTACAGCTGCATGCCATGTACCAAAGTAATGAGTTTCAGACCTCAAATAAAATTGCGTAAAAAATAAATGCACTAGGCAGAGAACAGGGAGTCATTTTGGACACACCAAAGTTATTCATCAGCCAAGGAGGGGAAGTGAAGAAGACACACCCCAACCATTTTTCACAGCAACTGTCAAGGCAAAACTTGAACTTTAAGCTCCCGCTCACTCCAATAAAGTTTGTTATAAATCAAATTTAAGGAATCAAAATGGCTGCCAAATAACATACATGTATACGCTATGTGACGATAATGTGAACCAAAACTGGAGTCGATTCAGAGTGTGACAGGAGAATAAATGAATGAATGATGGAGGACGATAGAATGGTAGAAGATGAAGACATGTATAGTGTACTATTTTACCCAAGTGCGTATGTGTGTTTCATTTGATAGAAGTCCTAACTGTCTCAATGTGGACTGCATATCCTGCTGCACATGCATCTACTTTGTATGCATTTGTGTGTTGTTTTCATTGGCTCTGTGATCTGTGCCAAGCCCAAACTAAACCCATGCATGCCAGGGGGACAATAATGTGTTTTCGAATAGATCTCTCTGGCCGAACATGTGTGTGTGTTTGTGTGTGATTGAGAAAGTGAGAGCGATAAAGAGACCACAAGTTGTATTGACATGCATGCGACATCTGTGTCCACTTATTTCAAGGGTGCCCCCCCCCCCCCCTAAACATTTCGACATAATGTGTGCATCATCGATTTATACCCTCCCCCCCATCCCCTCAATTATTTTCTTCTTTCTCTCTCTTTCTCAATATTATGCCTGGGGTCTGGCAGGAGATCACCAGGACAAGCAAATGTTAAATCCCCTTAGAGATTACACTAGGGACACTTTAATGCACCATTAACCACAGGGCTTTCTCACTGTAAAGTAAAGTGAACACTGGTTATTAGGGCTCATTATCATGCAGCTTTGTCCCTGACAGGTAAAAAAACGGAATAGCACAAAACACATAGGTGAAAATAAAGTTATTAAAAAGTTATTAAATGAGTATCAACTCACCTCTGTGAATGCTGTTGCAACACTATGCCCTTGTCTCTCTCTTTTTTCTTTGCCTCTCCAATAAGTATTCCCCAAATCTGGATTTGCGTCCAAGGAAGGAGATGGAGTGGAAGCAGAACAGGAGGAAACTGTTACTAGAAAGAAGATGCTTTTCTATAAATCCGCTTGTTAAAAAAAAGCAACAGTTCCCATTTTTCTTGCGGGCAGATTTCCCCAAAGATCAAGTATCACAATAAAAAGTGATGCAGGGAGGAACATTTGCAACCTCCTCCTCCTCTTCTTCTGAGGAGAAAAATACAAGTTCTTCTTAAGGAAGTTGTGAGTTTGGATTTGTAGCTCTGTCTCCCTGCAGCCGAGCTCGCCGCCTCTCTGCTCTGCACTGGAATGTCAGAGAAAAGTGGTGACACGCATGCACACACACACACTCACACACACATACGAGTTGCAGGAGTAGGAGGGCTGTGACAGCGTATGGGGGGGATGCTAGGGGGTTTACCTCACTGGTAAACTTCTCTTTGTGTGTGTGTGTGTGTGTGTGTGTGTGTGTGTGTGTGTGTGTGTGTGTGTGTGTGTGTGTGTGTGAGAGAGAGATTGAGTGTGTGAGAGATTGAGTGTGTGTATGTGTGTGCGAGTGTTGGAGAGCGAGGGGTGGAGTATTCCTCAGCATGCGGTGTATCCCAGTTAAGTCATCTTGCCCTCTCGTTCCCCTCCCCACTCCTCCATATGTATCCTTCCTCTGTTTAATTATCTCTTCCTGTCTTCCTCTTTTCATCTCGCCCCCCATTCATTTCTCTTCTGATGCTGCTGCTTTCTTTTCACTTTTTTCTCTCTCTTCATCTCCTTCCACGTCTGTTGTCTTTGTCCCTTCACCCCTGACTACTTGACTTGCTGCTGCCCTTACCCTTATGTAACACGCATGTACAACTTTCTAACTTTGCAGACAAAAGCAGGAAGCAGCCAGGTGTTCGGTCAACTTCAAACAAATGACCAATCCTGTTTTGTTTTGTTTTAGTGGGGAAAAGCTGGTTCACTCACTCTAAAGGTTCCAATCTAGTTTAAAGGAATAGTTTAACATTCTCCAGAAATACATTTCTATGCTCTCTTGTCAAAAGTTGGATAAGAAGAGCTATGCCGCTCTCACATCTGTTCTTTCAAAATGAAGCGACAAACAACAGCCATTCGGTTTATCTTAGCATTGAGACTAGGAGAACAGCTAGACAGGCTATTTCCACAGGTCACAAAATCTGCGTACTGCCACCTCAAACAAGATATAAGTGGAGATTAATGTGCTTTAGCGGTGCTTCCTTCTTCGAATCCGTTGCAATCTTCAGATGTTGTTCTGCCAGTATCCGCCGCAGGTCACAGCTGATGGGGTCGGTTCAGCCAGGTCCTGGGGGCTGCACTGGGGGGCGTGATAGTAGAGGTGCTAGTATGTGGATTTTGTGACCTTCGGATGGAGCCAGGCTAGCTTCTTTGCTTCCAGTCTTTGTGCTCATAAGGTAACAGGCTGCTGTGTGTAGCTTCATATCTGTGTTTTCCTTAAGCTGTGTGTGAGTGCAGTTTGTGGATCTCGAGGTCCACATCAATGCAGCAGGGATCTGATTTCCCCCCACTAGAGCTGTGATTGAAAACATACATTAACCTCCAGCACATACACACACACACACACACACACACACACACACACACACACACACACACACACACACACACACACACACACACACACACAGACACTCACACACACACACACACACTGAAACCAGCAGCCCCCTCTCCCAATGGGCAGAGGAAGTTAGACCTCTTGAGTATGCGAACGAAAAAGGCCTCTGGTATATACACACATCCACATACACTCAGTCTCCTTGTCAGATTTCCAAATCAAATTAGGGTATGTGTGTGTGTGTGTGTGTGTGTGTGTGTGTGTGTGTGTGTGTTGGTCTGGAAGCCATTACCTGGCACGTCTTCCCTCGGCTGCCCAAAAACACCAAGAGGGCCCCATGCAGATCCTGCCATCACCCTCTTTTTCTGCTCTTTTCTTTCACTTTATTGGCTCTTTTGTTATTATTCTAAATTTGTCCCTACTCTGCCAAAAGGGCCATTCTTTTCTCTTTTCGCTTTCTTTCTTTGCTCAAGCTATTATGTTTGATCCCCTGCCTGCGTTCATTTGCCCCCCCCCCCCTCCCCCTTATTTTCTAACCACTAACATAAGCAGTCGGGTGGTAGAATTTCAACAGCTTTGCTCTCAAATCTGAGCATTTCATGATTTTGACCGTTTGGGAATCAGCTCTGTGCTAACCCTGCAGTAAAGGTGGAGTCAGCAATTCTGGTGAACGCTTGTTGTCAAAATCACTTTTTGACAAAATCTGTGAATATCTCCTCACGATCTGCTCATACTGTGTGCACTGAAAATAAATCCAGTGTTAACACACAGCCTAGGCTCTGTAAGCGTCATGTTGCTGTAGCTATACGGTGGGCCCTTTGTTTACATACCAGTTTACAGAAGCTAGGCTGTGTATTAACTCCAGAGATTTTTTCAGCGCACCCACAGTAGGACTGGAGATATTCACTGACCCCGGCCCTTAGTCACAAAGCTTATGAAACTGTTCCTTGAGAGGTGGTGGAGCTGCAGCCTCACCCTTCTACTCCAGACGCCGGAAGCCTCCACGCAGGAAGTGATGGAGTCAGGTGACAGGAAGGAACCCCTGCGCGCCATGCCCCTCATGAATTCCACATTATCTCTGGGACCCTGGGAGAAACGGAAACACGCCTGTAACATACACCACACACACACACACACACACACACACTGCTCCTCTTCTCTCCTTTAAATAGACGTCAATCTCGACAGCAGTCTAAACGAGAACCTGTTACTTCCTCTCCAGTTAGCATCAAAGGTGAAGTCAACACAAATGTAAAGGCAGTTGGTATCTTAGCTTCAACATACATTTATGTTAAAACAGCAGTCCAACATTTTGTATACATACTAGAGTTCATTTTAATGAAAGGCAAATAAATTACTTTAGCTCATTTTGGCGCTTTTGACTATGTCACAAGCTGTTCATTATTTTATGGAGTTCTATGTCAACATAGATGAGAAGTCGTTCGAGAAGCACAGAATAACGAAAACATGTGAACATATGTAGTTCCACTGTATAGTTTCTGCTGATGATGGAGAAGACATATGGTAGAAAGCTCCAGAATAAAGGGAGTGTGTGAACCTTGAGCTAAGTTTGTGCCGGTTCTTAGGTCAAAAAATGAACCGCAAAATCACATTCCCTATTCTTCCAACAAGGTAAATGAATATGCAGATCTACTTGCCCTGCATTAGTATGGTAGGTTACAACATTTGTATGTATATGTATACACAACCTTTAGTTTCTTTAGATAAATATTCTAGCACAAGTAATGCATGACTTTTTGCACTATTTTTAAAGCCAATATGGTTAACACACGAGGGGCCCACAGCCTTAACATTCGAGTTTAAAACACACCGGAGAACCATTAGGGGGGGAATGAGGTACAAATATCTGCATGCACGGTTTCTGGACCAAAAGTCCACCAAAGTCCTTGTTAAAACCCAGACACACTGTAGGCCTGTTTCTTATTGGAGTGTTAACAGCGCCTCAGGACCTCCGACTGTATGCGCTTGCTCATGCCGGAATATTGGTGCAGAAAAATAATGAAGGCAATATTGTACTGCTGAGTGCGTGCAAACGTGCCACTTCCTGCTCATGTGTGCACAAGGGTGTGTCATATGTTTCAGTGTGTGTGTGTGTGTGTGTGTGTGAGTGTGCATGTGTCCGTGTGAGTGGCATTGGACGAACTCACCGGCGAAGGCCTGGGGTGGGGACCCAGGGCCACAGGAAAGGCTTGGGTAGAAAATACACACACTCGCACACGTACGCACACACGCACACACACTCACACACACACACACACGCACACACACGCACACACACGCACACACACGCACACACACGCACACACACACACACACACATATTTAGCATGACTGCCCTCTGACATCAGGTCTGGGCGAGAGACCAGTGAGAGAGAGACAGAGAGGCAGTGAGAGAGAGGCAGAGAGAGACAGAGAGGGAGAAAAAGATACAGGAAGGGAATGTATGATTTATAATTAAATAGCTAAGGCAGAGGGGGAAATTTATTGCAGAACGGGAATGAAAGTCATGAAATAGCAGTGAAGAGAATTAGGGAAAGAGTTAAAGCGCAGTACCTCTTTGTATCCGTAACTAAATTGTGAGCATGTGAATTGGTGGTGTGTGTGTGCACTGTGCACACATGCTATTGCTGTGCACTCCCATGACAATATATTATGTGGTGGGTGTGGGCTGGATGGATATTAAATGTGCACTAAGGGGTCTCAGATTTTGCCCAAATTTGTCTCTACTTTAAATGTGTCTTTTTGTCATGCGTGAACAGTGTGGAAACCACAGTTAAGGCCGAGACTCATACATGAAGATACAGTATATACAGTACACACACAGTATATACAGTACAGACACACACACACACACACACACACACACACACACACACACACACACACACACACACACACACACACACACACACACACACACACACACACAGTCTGGGATAGTCTCTTGTTTTCAGTGGCCATTATGTATTATGTATACAGCATTTAACACTGAATATCTAATCAAAAATAGAGACATTGTGCATACAATGTACCCTAATTTGATGCTCTTAGTGAGCTGAGGGCTGGTGGTAAGTTAACAAAATCAAATGAAATCTCCTTCCTGTTCTGTTGTAACTTAAGTGTGAATGTTGAGTACTTTTTGTATGCGTAGGTCACACTAAATGGAGTACTAGTCTGGTAACTGGTCGGGCATGGGATATTAGGGTGCAGTGTTTACGTCCTTAGTTCCATCTACACATCTTCAAATTAACAGCTAAGTTTTCTGCAAGTGGACACTTTACACTCCCCAACAAACCACAGTGTGTGTTACAGTCGCCCTCCGCTGTGAGTCAGAGGTAATGCACTTTCTAATTTACTGCTGACCCAGGACATCCCATCAGTCTACAGTGCCTTGCAAAAGTATTCATACCCCTAGAAATTTTCGACATTTATTCACGTTATATCCACACACGTACATTCATTTTATTGGGATTGTATGTGAAAGACCAACACAAAGTGGCGCATAATTGTGAAGTGGAATGAAAATGATACATGGTTTTACATTTTTTTTATAAATAAAATACTGAAAAGTGTGGCGTGCAAAAGTATTCAGCCCCCTGAGTCAATACGTTGTAGAACCACCTATCGCTGCAATTACAGCTGCAAATCTACTTGGGTATGTCTCCGCCAGCTTTGCCTATTACAGACTGACATTTTTGCCCATTCTTCTTTAAAAAATAGCTTGAGCTTCAGATTTAGCATCAGATTGGAGAGCGTCTGTGAACAGTATTTTTCAAGTCTTTCCAGAGATTCTCAATTGTATTGAGGTCTGGACTTTGACTGGACCATTCTAACACATGACAATGCTTTGATCTAAACCATTCCATAGTAGATCTGGCTGTATTTTTAGGCTAGTTATCCCTCTGGAAGGTGAACCTCCACCCCAGTCTCAAGTCTTTTGCAGACTCTAACAGGTTTTCTGTCCTGTATTTGGCTCCACCCATCTTCCCATCAACTCTAAACAGCTTCCCTGCTGAAGAAAAGCATCCCCATAGCATGATGCTGCCACCACCATGTTTCACGGTGGGGATGGTGTGTATAGGGCAGTGGTTCTCAATTATTTTCTGTCATGCCCCCCCTAGGGGACCGAAATGTTTTCGCGCCCCCCCCCCCCTCCTCCTCCCTAAATTGAAATATTATTGACAACCTGCTAATATTTATTTATTTATCTGTACAAAACCACTGTATGAGTTTCTGGCACGAGCATTCTGCATACAATCACCTTATTATCAAATTAGATAACAAAAATTAGCTTAGAACTTCTGCAGCAAAAAAAAAATTCAAAGTTCAGATTATTAGTAACATTTAAACAAGACTGCTCAGTGTGTGTGCATCTCAGGACAGAGAAACAAGAGCAAATGATTCACTGAGGTTTGCATTTCATTCCAAACATTTTTTAACTGTAAACATAGTTAAATAGGCCAATAGGCCTTCTGTGATGCGATAACCAATAATTCATTAATGTTATTATTAGTCTACTTGCTTGATTTCTTTTTAAATAGCCTACAGAGACACTTGGAGACACATGTGGACATTTATTTACTGCAATTCGCGGCCCTTCGCGCGAATATGACCATACACAAGCACACATCTCGCTTGCTAGCACTAAAAAAAAAAAATTATTATTTTATTTTTGGTCAGTTGGTCAGTTGGAAATCAAGGCAGCCCGCGCCCCCCCCCCCCCCCCCCTGACAACTCACGGCGCCCCCTGGGGGGGCGCGCCCCAACATTTGAGAAGCACTGGTATAGGGTGATGTGCAGTGTTAGTTTTCTGCCACACACTGCATTTTGCATTCAGGCCAAAAACTTCAAGTTTGGTCTCATCTGAATATACTGTGTCCCCCGCATGGCTTGTGGCAAGTGTTGGAGGAAGGTGCTCTGGTCAGATGAGACCAAAATTGAAGTTTTTGGCCTTAACGCAAAGTGCAATGTGTGGCAGAAAACTAACACTGCACATCACCCTATACACACCATCCCCACCGTGAAACCTGGTTGTGGCAGCATCATGCTTTGGGGGTCCTGTTCTTCAGCAGGGATAGGGAAGCTGGTCAGAGTTGATGGGAAGATAGATGGAGCCAAATACAGGGCAGAAAAACCTGTTAGAGTCTGCAAAAGACTTGAGACTGGGTGGAGGTTCACCTTCCAGAAGGTTAAATACCCTAAACATACAGCCAGATCTACTATGGAATGGTTCAAATCAAAGCATAGTCATGTGTTAGAATGGCCCAGTCAAAGTCCAGACCTCAATACAATTGAGAATATCTGGAAAGACTTGAAAATTGCTGTTGACAGATGCTCTCCATCCAATCTGATGCTGAATCTGAAGCTTGAGCTATTTTACAAAAAATAATGGGCAAAAATGTCAGTCTCTAGATGTACAAAGCTGGTGGAGACATACCCCAATAGACTTGGAGCTGTAATTGCAGCGATAGGTGGTTCTACAAAGTATTGACTCAAGGGGGCTGAATACTTCTGCACGCCACACTTTTCAGTTTTTTATTTCTAAAAAAAAATGTAAAACCATATTTCATTTCCATTCCACTTCACAATGATGCACCACTGTGTGTTGGTCTATCACATGAAATCCCAATAAAATAAATGTACGTGTGTGGTTTTAATGTGACAAAATGTGGAAAATTCCAAGGGGTATGAATACTTTTGCAAGGCACTGTAAATGCTTTAGGACCACTCATGAAGACAGCTGTGGTGGATCTGGGTAAAAGCTGTCCTCTTCACATAATATTGATTTCACCTGAGTACTCGCAAGGTGCACAGGACTAAGGCTGAATGAGGATTTTGTAAAAAAAAACAAATCATACATTTTCTAATAAAATCTCTATAACATCCAGGGTTAATAAGGCATTTACATAGAAGCAGTGGTGTAGGCCTAAGCATTGATATTAACGTATATGCTAATGTATTCACTATTAGTCCGACACAAGACGCTTGGCTTACATGACACCACATGAATGTCACTGAACCTTTGGAATAATTTAAGGGACTGATTTATGCACAGAATCCTATATAAAAAAATGTTTTGTATACGAAGTAAGGCATGAATTATGACTTATCTGTGTGTGAAGAGAGTGCTTTGGTGGCTTCACTTTTGATCTGCATCAGAAGTTTCCTTTTCAAGCTTCTTTTGACTTGATCGTCGGTGGTGATAGGCAACATGACATTTCTTAACGTGCAGCGGAAGGAATATATTTTATAATGTAGAAATAAATTTAGAACAATTGTTAAGTGACTTTTATTTAGAATAATATCATATTGGGGTACCAAATAGAAAACTATAAGGCTTTCTTCTGATGGTCTATATTTCAAGAATCACCAGGACTATTAAAACAAATAAGCTTACTGAAATATCAGCAAATAGGCTTTGCATCTGTTTTAAAATCAGGTAGTAGCCTTGATGAGGCCCAAACTGGGTGACCGCCACTGCTCACACTCACTCACTAAATTATATTCATCTGCTGTAGGCCCTACTACCTTTTCTCTTTTGTATTTCCTCTTGCTGTCGCACTGGCAGGGGCACTATCTTTTAAACGAAGCTTTTCGCCAATTTCATACTGCCACGTTGTTAAATATTAGCTTACTGGTGGTCACATTGCTCACACCGAGAAATGGGTAATATTTTGTTTACTTAGGTAAATGGGGAGGTGGGCCGGTCTTGATTTCGTCTGGACCAATGACTTCACTGTAAAACGTTGACTGATGAGGATTCCAGCCAATGACTGCAGCCTTGCAGCTGGACAAAAACGACACGACACGACACGACACAACGTTTTCTCCCCCTTCGACGTTTCGCCAAAGAAACAGTGGATTTAACCGTGTATTTTTTCACCCGATAACGCAAAGCAAACTGTCAGGGACACGTGTTTGTTTAGCGTATTGGAGATTTTTAGAATAATTTCTTTACTGTGTGGTTTTCTTGTGACAGTCGGGACCGGAAAGGAGCCGTTTCCCCCCCACAGCTGGTTTGCGGATTCCCCCTATTGCTCTTGAAGTTGTGTTGGTGAGTGTTGTTGTTATTGGTGGAGTAGTAGAGAGGGGAAGCTAGCTGCTTGCTACATAAAAGAAAGAAATGCAGAAAGAAGGTCCAGCAATAAAGCTGGATGAAAGACTTAACGGTCAAACATTTTCAATAAAAAGTCATTAACTTGTGTTAGCCTATTTTCTGTACAAGAGCCTATTTCTTCATAACTCCCACCAGTTACATAGAGCTAGGCTACTTATTGCCTTGCACCACTTTTTTCCTCATAATAGGCTATGTTTGAAAAGATGGTTAAACTATAATGAAAAGGTGGTAAACAGCTCAAGAATCTTCTCCTAGTAATAGTTGACTAGGACGTGGGAGCATTGTCAAGTTAGAGTTAATATGCACTGTTCGAATATTGGATTTAACCATCTTTACTCAGATCAGTAGGCTACATGTGTAGAGTAGGCCTAATGTGCTTTACAGACAAAGATTCAAGCATAATAGGCTACCTTACAGGCTACTTTTAGCATATTGGTTATCCTTATCATTTAGTCCTACACCTACTCATAAAAGTAAATTAAGGTGCAACTGGTTGGATGATCTTTTATTGATATACAGGAATGCCTTTATTTTCGAAGCCAAGCAGGCATTTATGTTTTGGAAAAGAGTAAAGAGTGTGTTGTTGGTGTGGCGGAGCTTGTGGGATGTTTGTTCACATGCTGCATTCAAGTACTCATTGTCGAGCCCCGTCTTCTCAGCTTCGACGTAAGTGTGACGTGTAGGCTATATTGATTAAATGAATCGATTAGCTCAATGGTTCCTCAACTTTTTGGCTAACGACCCTTTTAAAAGGAACGACTCCTTTGCTTTTGTGTTGCATATTTTGTAGTTGCAAACCCCCCAAAATCGACATTCCCTTGTGAGATTGTTATATAATATTGATTGATTTCTTAATTTTGCAAGCCAAAATACCAACTGGCTCCAGTTGTCTATAGCGAGGATACGCTGCTTTTCTCTCTTATATATAATGGAAAATTGAACATTTTGGGCTGTTGTTTGGACCTAAAGGTGCAGTGTGTAATATGACATCATCAAGAAAGTTCTAGAAAATTCTAGAAAGTTCTAGAATGCAACGCTCCCTGGGTAACCCCACCCCTTTGAATAATAACAGAAGATACAGTGGCCTTCAAGCCAAGGACAAGAACAATTCTAAATTATAAACAATAAACCTGATGACATTCCAACTATGACGCTTCCAACATGGCGGCGCCCAGGCCTTGGTCCATGGGATGGAGAAATTTGGACATATAGGTTGCGTTCCGAATCGCATGCTTTCTGCTATATAGTATGTAGAAAAAAGATTTAGGATGTCCCGATTCTTGTGGCCAGATTTAGGATGGTTAGAAGTACCCGGATGTCCTACTTCATGCGGCCAAGATTGTTAGTGTTGAAAAGTGCATCCTATTTGGGCGATTCTGACCCACAATCCAGTGCGCACGTGAAGTGACGTAACATCGACGAAGCCTCCATATGAAAACAAACGGGGATGCGACGGATATAAAAGCAAGAGGCAAGATCAAGGTGCAATGTTATGATGAAATAAGAGAGAAAAGTATGTCCCAACAGTATGCCTACTGCATCCTAACTAGATTCTTTTTATCGTCGGATGTAGTATGTAGAATAGAAAAAAGAAAGAGTATGCGATTCGGAACGCAACCATAGAGAGATCCTTTCTAAGGGAAAAAATATAATTCTAAAAAAAAAAATCAGCTATTATGCACTAAATTAAACATACTTATGGATATTAAAATTATTTTCTACAACGTCTGTTAGGAAATAAAACCCAAAATTCTGCACACTGCAGGTTTAACACGCAAATTCAACTACAATATAGCCTACCTTATAATTTAAGTTAAAACAGTCTAACTGTCTGAATGTTTACAACAAGAATATGCTGTAATAGCAGCCCTGCTAATGTGTTTATTTCCAATAGCAAAATCACGGTCTGTATCCAAATAAGTGGCTTGATACAATCAGTTGCCAGTTCATTAGGTACACCTAGCTAAACAAAGTCAAAGTTAGTTTTGGTTTAAAATGTTTTAGGTACAGTAGGTGTTTATTCTAGTACATTTTGCAGGACGCAGTTTGTGAAGTTGTTTAAGTGGAGGAGTTTTTAATATAGTCTACTATAACATGACGGACCAAATATTAGAAACACTTACACTTCACACTGTAATCAATGCAACTGACTCAAAAGTGCCACAAAATAGAGCCTCCACACACCGTCTATAAACCTTTCATTGAAATCATTGTAGTCACTTCCACAGGTCCTGACAGAATTTGTCTAGCAAAAAAGACAAACTCATGGCTTTCGTGTATTCCCTGTAGTCATTTCTTCATTGTGAAACTGGAATTGATAAGTGATGATAACTTTTTCTTGAGATTATTACAGACAGAAGCATCAGGGTGGTTCCTTGTGTCCTGCTAGTGCAACCATAATGTCAGCTGCTGTCAGGGACTAATCAAAATAAATGGAAACACTGGGTTGGAATATCACCAGATGTTGTAGTGTAGCAGCTTGCACATCCGGGCCACTTCTGCAATCACTGTAAGTATGTCCCTGTACTATAAACAAAATATTTTTTTTCTGACTGCGATTTGGTCAGTTTGTTTTTTCATTTGCGCTCCACATGAACTGTCTACCCACACAACAACGTCAGCATGATCTGTAATGTCGCTCGCCCACTTTTTTTTTCTGATGAATTTAGACGATTTCACTAGGGCTGGTCAAAATGATTATAACAACATTGATAAGTATAGAACAGGATATATCATGTTTTTTTGCAATATAACTAAAAATAAAATGTCCAAAGCAACAAACTGCATTCCATTGTTCCACTGATTCTTCATATCTGTGAAACAAAAGCTACAGTTTGCTTCAAAATAGAGCTTTATTGAAGAACCAATGTTGTCAGTCAATCATATATGTGTGGCCTAAAGCAAGAATTAAGAGTTTTCCTTTTACTAACCCCAAATAAATTAATGATATATATATTCTTTTAATTCCCACAATTCCGTCGGTACTTGAACGCGGCACCAGACCACGTGACCACCCCAGCTTTCTAACGTTAGCAAGGTGGCTAACAGGATTTAGCTAAATTGAGCTACGTTGCATCACAGCACAGAGCAAATCCCCACCGGAGAAAACGACGAACACGCAGTCCTCGTTGTGTAGTTGTAATAACTTTGTGACGTGTAACGTCGAAGCGAACACCAAAAGCACAATGCCAGGTAACGTACATGTTTAAAACGCGGTGCATTTTTGTCGGTTCGTGTTCTGTGAGTGAAGCTGTTGTAATCTGCGGAGCAGAGGCTTGTTTTGTTGACCTGCTTCACTGACGCTGCCATGCTGTAGCAGCGTGCTAGCTCACAGAGCTCACAGAGCTAGCCGCGGACTTTGTTTGGCCCACGAGCGTATAAACTGGGACGGGGTTTGACCTCAGCGCGTGGTTTACATGTTCAAATATCTATATCGTGTATTTTTCATTCGGGTTTTGACTGCTTTTAAGCCGATTTTACGCTAACGCACTTGGCGGAAATAACAGTTTTCAGCTACATAGCCTTGCACCCTTTGTTGTTGCTGGGATAGCTTTCACCTTAGGCCCGCTCACTGACAGCACAGCTACGTGTTATCTTGCGAGTTAGCCACTTAGCATCCCTTCGGCTAAAACCGTCCGATCCATTAACCCAAGTTTCCAGGTAGGCCCAGACACCTGGTTTAGCAGGTTAGTTCTCTAAAGACGTTAGCGGGCTATAAGCCACTACGACACAACTCTTCTTACATACAGCAGCACACTAACTGTTACATTACATAATATGTTATGTAGCAGGCTATAACTTGCTTTTATAGCCACCTTTTTATGAACAGATAATTAAATTTCACTAACTTATTTTCGGCTTCCCGTGGTCCCCAACTCGTTGTGGCTCCTTACATTTGATCGGTTTCATGTGTCAAATCCAGGTAAAATCTACAAATGATATTAAAACTCCTCAGCAGACTGACCTGACATTTTCACATTGACTAACATTTTGTTGGGATTAATATTTTGACCCTTTGTAAAGCCCCCCGTCTCATGATATCAGTATCAAAGCTTTTATTGTTATCCCGTTCCTTTCAACTGTTTACGTACAATTGGGTTGACTTGGAGTAATGTCAGTGAATATATGAACTATTGACGATTATTGTCATGTATTTGTTTGGGCTGTAAAATCTAAATAGTGTGAGTTGACAACGTGAAACCCAGAACATGTTTTGCATTTTTGCTTTTAAAATGGCTTTACCAATTACTTGGATATTCATATTGTCACAAATGTCTTCAGTTTGTTAAGTGGGAGGAAATGGTCAAATAAATGTCCATCA
The DNA here is from genome assembly GCA_949357725.1 of Hyperoplus immaculatus. Taxonomy (NCBI): domain Eukaryota; kingdom Metazoa; phylum Chordata; class Actinopteri; order Uranoscopiformes; family Ammodytidae; genus Hyperoplus; species Hyperoplus immaculatus. Next base: position 14,956,869 of record OX442371.1, on the reverse strand, counting down.
TAGTTATCCCAGAGCCCAAAGTGTTGCTTCAAATGTTTCTGTTTGACCAACACAACACACTTTTTTTTTTATAATATATAATATTTGCATCTGAAAATGTTTAAATGGAAATTATTGTGTCCATCTCAGTTGTAATGATGTCATTTCTGTGCACATTTCATCCTAATGTCAATCAAAATAAGTTATTTACTCCTCACATGCGAGAAAATATAGGATGAATGCGGTAAGATGTACATTTACAACACAGCAAAATGAATGTTCACAATTGTTGTTAAACAAGAGGGCCTCATTTGAGCTTAGAAATACTACATTACAGTGACAAGGGGGTTGGTCATCAGGAACATGCCGTCAGAAAATGTTGACATCACTGTGCAACCGACTGTGTTTTAGGTAACAACACAAGGCAAATATGACTCAGAGATGAAGCTCAAACATACCAGTCTTTGATAACTTTCTCTCTTCTGTGTAGTCCTGAAGAACAGTATTTTTTACCTTTTTGTTTATCCTTCACCCTCATCCAATCAGATGAAATCACACTCGGCTGAGAGGCATGGAGGTTGCTAGACTCCGCTAAACTAAATATTACATGGTGACCAACACATGGTTACGCAACGTGAACATGTCAAGTGCTACATGCAGTACATAATGGCTCAGTACATAATGGCCCACTGCTCACTGTCTGCACTTTTCTTTATTCATTACCGTTCACCCAACATGCACTCTCGTGTTTTCTCTAAGCAGAGGCTCACTTACAGGGATCCCAAGCAACTGTTGGAATTGATTTCTACGGTTGGGATTCACATGATATTTTTACCTTTTTTTTTAGGGGTTTTCTATTTTTATAAAAAATATCTATATAGATGCAGCTAAGTATTCTGTTTTTAATTGATGTATCTGTTCATTATTTTTTCATTTGATGAATTGTATTGCTCCATTTATTGTCAGTTGTTACCAAAACCCAGTTACATTCAATTTAAAGTGATATAAAGCAGAAAAAACTGCCTTTTGAGAAGCCTGGTGCAGAAATCTGTTTGGCATTTAATAGATTTATTACACTTGAATAATAACCTAATATATAATAATAATATAATATACCTCTTGTTCTTGTTGAAATTTAGCCTGATAGACATCTAAAAACGAAAAAAAAAAAAAAAACTTCACTGTTGTTCGCTTAGTTTATTCTTAATTTCATGACTTGATATATGGAGTTGATTGCAACACACCCTAATGCCTCGTTTCCACCGAGTAGAGCGGGTCGGAGCGGTTCGGTCCGGGTAGTTTGGCTTTTCATTTGCCAAAAGTTGGGTAGGGTACGGTTTAAGCGCACCTGACCTAACCGCTCTTAGCCGCTCCTAATCTCAGTACTCCTCCGTTGGGGTACTAGCCGCCTGAAAGGGTGCCGAAAAGGTGGAGCTACACACTGCCGTCATTTGATTGGTCGAAAGAATAATTTCCGCTATGTGTAGTCATCTTGGCAAGAGTGAAGAGTCTTGTGTTTTGGCGAAAATGTGAGAACAGCTCTGTTTATTGTGTGGTGTTTTTCCTCGTCAATAAATTAATCAGTTGGTTACACTGTGTCCCACTGCTAGTCACGTAGCTGCCGCAGCCAGCACTGTTCGCTCACTGTCTCTAGGAGTTGCACCGAGCCATCTCTGTGTGTTTACGCCATAGGTAGTAGTAAATACACGCTCACAACAACACGGGGGGAATAAATAAAGAAGTGGCTGGTTTGACCAAGCAAAAACGAGAGACCGCTGGCTTGACCACAGTTGGTCGAAAGAATCATTTCCGTCGTGTGTAGTCACCTCGGCTCGGCTAGAGTGAAGAGTCTTAAGTTTTGGCGAAAATGTGAGCGCGGCACTGTTTATTGTGTGGTGTTTTTCCTCGTCATTAAATGAATCAGTTGCTACACTGTGTCCCACTGCTACGATGTCACGTAGCTGCCGCAGCCAGCGCTGTTCGCTCACTGTCTGTAGTTGCACCGAGCCGTCTCTGTGCTCTCAACAACACGGGGGAATAAATAAAGAAGTGGCTGGTTTGACCATGCAAAAACGAGAGACCGCTGGTTTGACCACAGATGTTCCACAGCCCGATAGTTTGACCCACATTCTGGTGGCGGCTATCGCAGTCCAGCCTAAACCCCGCCCGACCAGTAAGGGTAGGGTCGGGAATCTCTGTGGAAACACCACAGAGATTCTTAAAAGTGAGCTGTCCCGCTCTGAGCCGCTCCGACCCGACCCGCTCTACTCGGTGGAAACGAGGCATAAAGGTGGAGTCAGAATGTCACACAGCCTAGACTCTGTGAACGGGCTTGTTGCTAGCTAGGATGGGCCCCTTTTGTTTACATACCCTACGTTTCCATAGCCTAGGCTGTGTATAAACACTGGATTTTCTTTCAGCGCACACACAGTACGGACAGGTAGTGGATCGTGGGGAGTTATTCACCGATTTTGACAAAAAAACGTTTTCCAATATTGCTGACTCCCCCTTTTTTAAGATTGATGTATTCGTGTTAAGAGGTCCAGCACACTTTGGCAATTGTGTTGTACACTTTATAGACTAGAAATTAATTTGAACACACCTCCATATGCAGATTTCAAACACTTTGAACATGCTGGCACCTTGTTTGACAAGTAGGATTATGTTTAGGCTTGTTGTAATCTTTCAAACACTCTCGCTCTATTGCTGTCATAGCTACCATCACCTGTACATGGTTACCCTGCATAATTACACACACACCACCTCCTCTTCCAAGTCTACTAACCTATTTAGATTAAATGTTTATTTGAACTCTTCTGATGGACATTCGGTCCCTACTGTCACTGCATGCATACAATACACAGTAATCTGCCCCGGGTCTAAAACAGCCGATTTGCTACATTGACCTCGACAGAAACAACAAGGAATGACGTCAGAGTAACATTATGTCTTGTATTGGTTAATCATGTGGGTGTAGCTGCTTGGTGTATGGGGAAGGCAAATCAGTCCTTGAACGTCAAACATCGCATTGGTGTGTGTCTGCATCAGGTTGACCCTGGGGCTGTGTGTACTGCAATGCTAGGTTGAGATCATCCTTTTCCTTTTTTTTTTCCTCCCCCTCCCCACTCTCCCCACTGTGAGGAGGCTGCAGTTGAGTCATGAGTCTGTTGGAGCTGGCTGTTAGTCTAGGGAATATATCATTATAAAGGACATTCATCATTGGAGCAAGAGATCTGTGATGTACAAATTATCACCTATGATCACTACTGCTGTCATAATTAAATATAGTATCACTTTTGTATGTAGTGTATTTTTTTCAAATTTTGATTATGTGGCAGAAAATAAAAGGTATTAAAATTCCCAATACAATGTGGCTTAGATTTATAATGAAGCTTGCTCTTTGTACTTGCATGTCCCAAAGCCAGCCACTACATAACATATACAGTCATTACGACTTTGCAAACAAAGCTCAGCGTTTAACTACTTATTAGTGACATGGTAAATCTACCTTAGCCAAAGAATGATTCTTAACTCTTGTTTTTCAAAAATGTATTGTTACATTGAAGTATGACGATTAAGACTTCCTCATTGTGCTAAATGTCTTTTTTTTTTATTCGCTTAAGTAAACTAAAAATGTAACACTCACTGGCCGGCATTTGTTTACCTGTGAATGCTTTTGTATGTCTTTGTGGTGTGAATCTGGGCCTGTGTGCTTAATAATAATGCACTCTGGCCTTTCCACCGCAGCACTGAAATTGAACAACCTGAAACACTATTGATTGCGGTGGTAAAATGTCAACTCCAGACTCATTTAGGTGTTTTGAAATGTGGAGAGCAGGTTTGGAGACCTAGCTGGAGTTCAGTCTGTTTCTTATTCCGATCATGCCATAAGGGCAATCTTGGCACTTTTATTGTTTATGAGCAGTGAGACCCCCGAGACTTTTCTACCCATCTGAGCAGATTTCCAGCTGTAGCTGAAATGTAATTGAGATGCTGCTGATTTTTCAACTTGGATCCTGGGCTTTGAGGCCTAGTTTCAGATTGGATAAATATACCAACCAATAAGACCCAGCTGCTGGCTCAGAAATGGGAGATGACTCAAAGTTATCTGTCCTTTTTAAGAGTGGAAGAAAATGAAATATGCATGTGATTTTGTTGTTGGGAGCAAGTTGTGTGTGATTTGAAACGTATCTTATCTTTGCATGCTTTATCACCATGATGTTTTGAGCTGTAGTTAAATGAAGACGTCTAGTTTTTCTCAACCATGATTACACTAACGTGACTTTGTCCTTGTGCAGAGCCGGCTGAGATGAGCGGTCCAGAAGTGGCCAAGACACCGGGAGGCGGAGCTCCAGGCAAAGAGGGAAAGGAGCCAGTGGCTAATGGGCACGCAGGAGAGGGGGGCAACGATGCCAACCCCTTCGCCGAGTACATGTGGATGGAGAATGAAGAAGAGTATAACAGACAGGTGTGTGTGTGCTCATACCACATGTTTAAGAGACACATAGCTGCAATTCTGGAGAAGGCCCTTTTTGTCTAAATCAGTGACTATCTCCTCAAGATCCGTTACCTGTCCGTACTGTGTTTGCGCTGAACAAAAATCCAGTGATAAAACACTGTCTAGGCTCTACGGTGGGCCCCCTTTGTTAACACATCAGGTCACAGAGCCTAGGCTGTGTATAAACACCAGATTTTTTCCTCCAGTGGGCACACAGTACGGACAGTAATGAGGAGATATTCACTGATTTGACAACAAGCGTTCTTCAGAATCGCTGACTTCACCTTTCACTAGTCTGGTCAAACTGATTTTGGAGATGCTTAATGCGTTCATCTTTTTATACTAATCCCTTTTTCAATTTAGTTCCAGGCCCTATTTTTCTGTTCATATCCCCCACATACAATATCAATGTCTTTTATTGTGAGTTCTGAATATGAATTCAGTGCTACTCTTTAAGGTTTCCTTCACACCCAACTGTGTGTGTGTAGTCTCCTTATTCATTTCAGCAAGAGCATTCACAGTGGTCTGTCAAAATGTAAACCCATCTCAACTTTTGCTTCAACACAATACAATAGCGCTCGGAAAAAGGCGGTAGGTGGACACGGGCCCCAAGTGATTTTTGTCCACCACTGATGTGTTCATTTTGACACTATGGCCCACTGTTTAAAAAAAACAAAAAACTAAAGGGATAGTCTTGCATTCTTCTGTGCCTGATGAGCATACAAACTAATGGATCTCATATTAAAATTAGACTTGTAATTAAATGTATTATTTTTAGTAGTGTTTCTTGGGCACATTAAATGAGAGTAAACACTAGAGAGATGTGTTGAAGAGGAGGGGTGATATGAGATGAGGAACAACATGCACCTTAAGTCTCTGGCCAAACTTGAACTAGGAACGTGCTCTTCTTCATGTAGGCCAGACCCACCCCTCACCCTAGGATCATGTTTCATTTTCTCACCAGTACATGCAGCAACATGCCCATGCTAACACAGACTCTTGCATGTTTGCGTAACTCATTGCATTGTATTCAGTGCAGCTGATGACCAGTCACAACTCAACAGAGCTGCTGCCTTCCCTTCTGTCACCGACGCACCCTTCATTCCTCACCCTTCCTGTCCTTGAAGTTTTTTTCCCCCTTGTTTGTGCTGAGGTTAATTTGGCCTCATGCTAGTGACTTGAGCTACATGATTAAGGATGGATAGATAGAAATGTGCCTTTTTCGAATGCATCTTTTTTCTATATTCTGTGACCTTTTCAGTGTCCTGCTTTCTTGGCTGTTTTATTGCCACCACATTAGAACGATTTCCTTTAGGGAAACCTTCGACCTCCTTCTTATGCAAATATTCTTTAATACATTCCTCTTTCTGTCAAGCCATCCCCTTGGTTTTTTCTTACCTCATTTTCTCTGCCCTTACATTAATGTCACTCATCTCTCTTTTTGTATTCTCTCTCTTCATCTCCCAGGTGGAAGAAGAGCTGTTGGAGCAGGAGTTCTTAGAACGCTGTTTCCAGGAAATGCTTGAAGAGGAAGACCAGGATTGGTTCATCCCTTCGCGCGATCTCAACAGCCAGGGGGTGTCACAGCTGCAGCAGCAGCTTAACGGCCTGTCGGTCAACGATCACCACGGCAACCCTGAGGAAATGGCGGTGAGTCAGAGATGCAACTAATGTGATAACGAGATTAGATTTCTTTTTAACAAGCTCAATTTAGAAATGGTTTCTAAGCTGAGTTTAGGTTAAAAGGAATCTGTTCTTATTATCTTATTTCCTTTCTATTTCTGCAGAGGAAGAGTATGTTGAATCCTGAAGCGAAGGAGTTCGTCCCGGGGAAGAAATACTAGGAGTCCCCCTCACCCCCATGGAGCTTCCACACGCACACACAAACACACACACACCAGTCCTCACATGTTCTCAGAGACTCTGGCGGCTGTGACCGCACACACACTGATTCTCAAACACACACGCATGCACACACAACACACACACCCACACACTGAAGTCAGTGGCGTGCTGGCAGGCCCAGTTGGGGGGTGGGGGGATTTCTTTTTTCCTTTTTTGTTTCTTTAATCTTTTTATTTCCTGTTTGTTTCTTGTAAACTGAGGGACATTGGGAACAGGGGTGGGGGATGGGTGTAATATCAGCACCGCCTTACTGCGGGCGCTAGCTCATCATTGCATTTCAGATGACACTGTTGAAGTTTACAGAGTACGCAGATCTCATTGATGTCCCCTTGGAACTGAGGCAGCTACCAAGGAGTGATGCCAGGACAAAAACTTCAATCCAAAACATCGAATAAACTTGAAGAAAAATTACTTCACATACTTGTTAATTTGTGTGCTGTCAAAGTGAGTAGATTGAGGGTTTCCACGACAGTGAGGTTAGAGAGCGACTAATATTTCAGGGGACTTGATGGGTTTCTGCCGCTGCTCTGTAGTCATCACAGTCAGTCCAACCAGTTAACGTTTGCCCCTACGATGTCACAAGCTCACTGTGACATCACATCTAGAAATGCTTGTTCTTAAGTGTATCTGCAGCAGCTCTGTTCCAAACCAAATACAAACCCCACCCTCCCCGCAGGCTTGTTTTTTGAGGTGATCTTAACAGACAGACAGAGACGTAATCATGGATGAGAAGTTATTTTCCCAATTTTTGTGGAATTCCATGTTTATATTTTGTGCAGCTTATTAGAACAGAGGCGTGAGTTTCAAGTCCCGTTTAACAAGAAAATGTTATCAAAGGATATCGAGCTTTGGAACCTATAAAATAATAAACTCGGTTATTGTGATTTTTTTTTTTTTGTTCACGGCTTCATTCTTCAGTTCAATTTGGATTTATGGGATGTTGTGAATATCCTTGTTACAGGGGAGTATTTGGTCTGGAACAATGCCACTGCATCTTTCTGCCGAAACAACTTGGTTTGTCCAGCATCAGATCAAGTGTCCATATCCACATCAGGTTTTCAAATAGCCGCTGCCTCTTTTTTGCTTTTATTTTTTCCCCTTCATGTTTTGAGGATGAGGCATGTTGTCTACTGGGTACAGTAGCCTGTGGTGTCCGCTCAGTCCTATTTGCAGGAGGAAACTTGAGGGGACAAGGTTGTCATGGTCTGATCAGAAAAAAGCGGAAAGGAAAAAGTGGTTGACAGTATGGAGGCCTCGCTGTCCTTCTCTTTGTAGGTTGACTTTTTGAGGAGGTTCTTGTTTTTTTAACCATAACTCCTTGTGATCTGGCTTTCCCTGAAGCATCGCTCCTTTGTGCAAGTATAGCTTTGTTAAGTTGTGAGCCAATAGGAAAAGGTTGTATATGTGAGGATGCTTTTTAGGTAACCCAGATCCCTAACAACAGTTAAATCATGAATTACGGAGTCAGTTTTTCTAGTTCTCGGGCCACCTTGGCTCGAAAATGCAGAGACAGTATTGTCTTCATGCCACTGTTCATTTGTGGTATCACCAGGGACAATAATGTCTTGTGTATTTTGCTGTAAAAGTATTGAGTAGACACTTGTACTTCATTGAGTCAAGAAATGTCTTCCAGGTGACGGCACTTCTTAATTTCAATGCGGCTTTTCAAACTTTCCGCCTTACAAGTGCTCAAGTGTGTTCTTAAAGCATGCAGTAGAACCATTGAAATGTTGGTTAAAATGGAACTTCCTCACAGTGTTGGACCACAGCTGTTGATTGGCACCCTGGTGAAGCCAATAGGAATGTCCGCCAGGTGGATTGTACAACATGAAATCATTTTTGGTGATTTTGTTTAGAAGAGTTAGATGACAGAAGCCGAAAAAAAATACAAAGGTCCAGAAGACACAGAGTATGAATTTCATTACAAATAAAAATAATGAAAAAAGATGAATAAAGATGTTAAAGACAAATTCTTTCTCTCTGTCTTTCGTCATGTTTTAAACACACTGGACAAGAACCAAGATGGACCATACACTTTAGTTGTACTTAGGGGCAGACTACACTCATACATTAGACTCAAAAGATGTATGAGTACATACCTGTTTTAGTGATATTCTAGTACAACAAAACAGCATTGACCTCTAGCTGGGGTTGCCACATGTTTTATATTGGCTATTTTCATTTCTATCGTAATAGAAATCAAGAAATATCACAACTTAAAACCCAGATGTACTTTATTTAAAGATTTAAACCTGCGGTGTGTAGAATTTTGGGATTTTTTTCAGATCAGACTTGGTAAAAAATAATTATAATATCCAGAAGTACGTTTTAATTTATAATTTAAAGGGACACTAACATTTTAAGTAATTTATTAGCTAAAATCAATATCCTCATTCATAAATATGTCCTCATTGGTGTAAAATCACCTCTGCCAATAATCTGAATTATCCTCCTGAGCGGAGAATCACAAATATTGATATACATTTTGTACATTGAGAGGGTAAGTCTTATGGAGGAATCCATGTTGGTTGGATGTCATCAGGTGCATTGTTTAAAATTTAGAATTGTTCTTGTCCTTGAAGGCCACTGTAGCTTCTGTTATTATTCAAAAGGGGTGGAGTTACCCAGGGGGCATTGCATTCTAGAACTTTCTTGATGTCATATTACACAGTGTCCCTTTAATAGCTGATTTTTTTATTTTTTCCCTTAGAAAAGGTCTCTTATATCTCCATACCATGGACCAAGGCATGGGCGCCGCCATTTTGGAAGCGTCATAATTGGAATGTCATCGGGTGCATTGTTTAGAATTGTTCTTGTCCTTAAAGGCCACTGCAGCCTCTGTTATTATTCGAAAGGGGTGGGGTTACCCAGGGAGCGTTGCATTCTAGAATTTTCTAGAACTTTTTTTTTTTATATAATTTGTATTTATTGAGTTTTTCAGGTTTTATACAGGGAATAAAAACAAAATGCATGTTAAGTTGAGGAAAGTTAAGATAATAATGGATCAACTTAATTATACATGGCATCTGCTAGGTTTTGCTATGTGGCATAGGCAGTACAGCATATCTCCTTGAATTACAGCATCAATTACGTGTTGTATAGGGAAAGGATTAATTCCATATGACATAATACACAGTCTAGATTACACAAAAATTATATGTGCCATCCAATTTGACATCTCTTATAATCGGGTTAGAACAGACAGGCAATAAAGGGTGGCCCGGTAAGTAACAACCGGACCCAAGAGAGCCGTAGAATACACATAACATTTTGAGTGAACATGTATAAATAAGAGCTTTTGTTATACTTTCCAAATAATTAACAGATAAGATGAAGATGCAACAGGAAAAAAAAATACAATAGAAAATAAATTAAAAAAAAAGATAATAATTTAATTAATTAGGTGGTACAGTACAGATACACCCAGCTACACATTTGAGAAATCAATCCAGGCTTGCCATGTTTTAAGGAATCTCTGTGGATTACCGCTTACATTATATGTGATCTTCTCCAATGGCATGCATTGGTTGATTTCATTCAACCATTGTGAGTGGCTGGGAGGATCCTCAGCAATCCATTTAGATAAAATAAATTTTTTTGCAGCTGTTAATGCTAGACCAAAAAAGTGAGCCATATAAACAGAATTGAAATGCAGAGTGGAGTGATCCCCCAGTAGTACCATTGAAGCTGAAAGGCTAAATTCCATGTTTAAGACCTTCTTAAGTGTATCTTCTATAGCCTCCCACCATAAGCCTAATTTTGGGCATGTCCAAGTCATATGTAAGAGGTTCCCAATCGCAATTTTACATCTAGTGCAGTTTGGAGAAGTATTACTCTTGAAACGGCTTAACTTTTCAGGAGTGTAAAAGAATCTATGGATTGTTTTAAAATTACAGAGTTTGTATCTTACACTAACATAGTCTTTGTGTGCATCCCTAAACAATAGAGACCACTGATAGTCATCAAACTGCAAACCAAGGTCGCTTTCCCATTTTCTTCTGACCAAATTAGTGTTGGCTTTGCTATGTGCTACTAAGAGATTATAAATCAGGGAGATATGTTTTCGACCGATTTCTTTGATTAATATACACTCAACAAAAATATAAACGCAACACTTTTGTTTTTGCTCCCATTTTTCATGAGATGGACTTAAAGATCTAAAATTCATTCCAGATACACAATTGCACCATTTCTCTCAAACATTGTTCACAAATCTGTCTAAATGTGTGATAGTGAGCACTTCTGCTTTGCTGAGATAATCCATCCCACCTCACAGGTGTGCCACATCAAGATGCTGATCTGACATCATGATTAGTGCACAGGTGTGCCTTAGACTGTCCACAATAAAAGGCCACTCTGAAATGTGCAATTAGGTTTAATAAGGCTTTAAGTGAGGTATCTGGGTGGGTTAAAAATAAAACGATGTCATCGGCGTATAATGATATTTTGTGTATATTATTTCCAATTGAAATTCCCTTTATGGCATTGTCTTCTCTTATTTTTTGGGCGAGTGGTTCTAGAACTTTCTTGATGATGTCATATTACACACTGCACCTTTAAACCTGCAGAGTGTAGAATTTTGGGTTTTATTTCCTAACAGATTTTGTAGAAAGTAATTATAATAGCCATGAGTATGTTTAATTTAGTGCATAAAATTTATAATTATTTTTTTTCCCTTTGAAAGGGTCTTATATATGTTGCATTCTAGAACTTTCTTGATGATGTCATTTTACACACACAGTGTGTAAAATGACATCAAGAAAGTTCTAGAATGCAACGCTCCCTGGGTAAACCCACCCCTTTTGAATAATAACAGAAGCTACAGTGGCCTTCAAGGACAAGAACAATTCTAAATTCTAAACAATGCACCTGATGACATTCCAACCATGACGCCTTCCAACATGGCGGCGACAATGCCTTGGTCTAAGGTATGGAGAAATATGGACATATATGAGACCCTTTCTAAGGAAAAATAAAATAATTCTACGTTTTCTTTTCAGCTATCATCGACTAAATTAAACATACTTATGGATATTATAATTAATTTCTACAAAGTCTGCTAGGAAATAAAACCCATGCCGCATGCACATTTGAATCTCTTCCAAACAGTAGGACGTGAGCAAGTACACACATTTAACTGTCTCCTTTCGATGCCAGCCAGCATATGGTTTACTGCTGTGTTATGACTCATCCTCAGCTCCCTGTACCCTGAGGCCAGATAACTGAGAAACACAGACACAAGCCTTGACCGCTCCCTCAGGAAGGATTTTTATTTTCTCCTGTGTGGAAACTAAATGTGCCTGAAAGAATGCAGCCGTATATAAGCGATAGGGAAGCACCTTTTAACATTTAATGCTGACACGATGCACTTTGAACTGGTTCATCGTGTTTGACACAATACACAAACAATGTTTTTTTTTTTTTTTTTTTCATCTGCTTTGTTCAGAGGCAAAAGTTGAGACTCAGATTGGAAGATAAAGCATCTGGTGGCGAGGTGCAGGACGTTGATTAAAGTAAGACAGCTGGGCGTCAGGCCGGGTCCACTAGGGGGAGACACACAAGGTCATTAGACAACTATACAAGAACATGATTAAGCTAGTGGACAGGGACAGAATTTGGTGATCATCACATTTACACACACACACACTCACACACTCAGTAGCCCTCTCAACCCTCTCCTTACCTCAGCTGCGAAGCTGGCTTGGTACTCTGTCATCTGCGGCTTTATCACAGGCCCTGTGCAGTTGAAAGTGGGCTGTTCACGGGCCAGAGGTGGACTGTTGTAACTAGGGATGCCGGTCAGCATCCTAAAGCGACAACTTTCAGGAACCTCAGTCTCCCGTTCACAGTTTCTGAGAAAGTGGAAAGGAGAGAGAATTACACAAATGAGGGGTATGTGAGAAGTGACATGTACAGTATGAGTGGTAAAAAAAAGTGTGGCCTGCGTCTTTGGCTTACCCACTGCACTGCGTTGAAGTAGGTGGAAGGTAGTTGTTATCTCTCAGTCCTAGGGCCGATCTCAACGCCCCCAAGTAGGCATTGCTGTCCCAATTTTCAGCATCTGATGAGAAGGAGGTAAAAACGCTTATGTACACTTTACTTCCACCTTACCACGTGCAGCAAGAATATATTTTATACCACTGTGTACAGGTTAATAAATATTTTTTTTTAAATAACTAAAGCGACAGAAAAAGGTTTTGGGAAACACACAGATTTTGCCTTGTTGACAAGGGTCAGATGAGAACATCAATGCCACTGTCATGTCTTTCTGGTAAATAATGAAGCTACAGCCAGCAGCTGTTATAAGCCTAGCATTAATACAATGAGGAAAACGAGCTAAACTCAACCCAATCCTAACAAAATATGGCTGCAAGAACCAATGAGGCTCACTAATGAACTTTTAAGTGCCAATACCATATGCTAGCATGGTTAAATCTGCAGTGTGTAGAATTTTGGGTTTTATTTCCTAGCAGATTTTGTAGAAAGTAATTATAATATCCATAAGTACATTTAATTTAGTGCATAATAGTTGAAAAAAATGTTTTGAATTATTTATTTTTCCCTTAGAAAGGGTCTCATGTATGTCCATATTTCAGCATATTTTGGACCAAGGCCTAGTGCCGCCATCTTGAAAGTGTCATAGTTGGAATGTCCTCAGGTGCATTGTTTAAAATTTAGAATTGTTCTTGTCCTTGAAGGCCACTGTAGCTTCTGTTATTATTCTAAAGGGTTGGGGTTACCAAGGGAGTGTTGCATTCTAGAACTTTGTAGAACTTTCTTGATGATGTCATATTACACACTGCACCTTTAAATGTACGTAACAATGGTCAACATTATACCTGCTCACTATCAGGAATTGACTTTAAAAAAAAAGTAAACACATAATAATTTTATTTAATTTTGTGCTTGGTTCTAACTTACTCCAAATGAAATCACAAAAGTGGTTATTTATTTGATGTGACTAAAAAAGGATAAGTGTTTGGGTTGAAGGTTATGCATCTCTGTACAAGTGTGCCTGTGTGTATGTGTGTTTGTTTGTGTGTGAGTGAGTGAGATAAAGAGGGATGCTCAACCGTTCACAGGGCTGCCTTTACCTGCCACTAGGCCCTGGGGCTGAGAGGTTTCGTAGGCCCCCCCCGGGCGGCGGTCTTACAATACAGATGCGTTAAAGCCATGTTTGTCTACCCAACAATATCTCTATCGATGAAATAAATAATCACTTAAGGTAACATGTACTTAAACCCCTTCCTGGTCTAATGACTTTTATTAAATAAACACACATGGTTGGTCACAGTGTTTTTCCCAGTTATTGAGGAGACTGCAGTGGGGACCCAGGACGTTCTAGGGGGGTCCGGGGGCATGCCCCCCCGGAAGAAAAATGTTAACCTTTAAAATAAAATGCATCAATCTGGTGCACTTTGAGAAGAAAACTAAGGCTAAATCAACTGTGTCCTATGTGAGCTATTTTCTGGAATCATTTGGAGACAGAAATACCAAAAAGCAGAAACAAAAATATACAGGTTTAAAAAATCCAGTCAGTCAGCATTCCATTTTTTTTAAATAATCCCTTATCCCAAAGCTACTTCTGTCTTTGAACTCTTCGTTTTGTTTTTAATGGCTCAACTCAATATAGGCTCTTGATCTGCGTTGCCCCGAACAATGTTATTTAAACAAAAATAACAAAAATGTACTGGTGAATGATAGCCCCCTTGATCTTCATAGGCCAAAAATAATGTGATTTTTTTTTCCCTTTTTCTTTACTGGTTCATGATGGGCCCCTGATCTCAGTACGCCCCCCCCCCCCCCCCCCACGAAGATGAGGGGCCTATAATGAGCCAGTCAATAATTTATTGTTTTAAATGACAATGTTCGGGGACTTCTTAGATCAGGGGCCAATATTGAGATGAGACAGTAAAAAAAAAATTTTTTTTTTTTTTTTTTTTTGAGAGGACCCTGATCTTCGTAGGCCCTGGGGCTTCAGCCCAGGTAAGCCCGTGCATAAAGGCGGCCCTGACCGTTCATTGTGATAATTGGTCCAGAAGCCACATTCGGAGGGAGCAGGCGCTGCAGTCCGGCCTCATTGCAGACAGATCTAATGTCTTCACAGCCGGGCGGACTGACAAGAGCGGACAACACGATCAAACCTAAAAGTAAAAAGAGCACAAATACTAAGTGGTTTTATGAAAATTGTAGTTCTCTACTCCAAGAGCCACTTTGGCAAATAACCTAATTTCAGAGAGCACAGGCCAAAAGCACTTGGAAAGGTTTCCTTATTTTAAAGATTGCAGCCTAAGTGGAAAGGGGCTGGAGGAGTCAAATGAAAGGTCCTGAAGTAAAAGCAGACGTTCTAACTGACCTTCCTCGTAGAGAATATCAATATTTTTCTGTGGAGCATCTCTTGCCTCCTGCTGATCCAACGGATTTGCTGTCAACAGAATAAAAAATGGAGTGAGCAGTGATGCAGCTGCCAGCTTAGGTGTGTGTGTGTGTGTGTGTGTTTAAGCAAGACGGAGAAAACTCCTCACCCTTTCTACCAAAAATATAGTGCAGCCGACCTCTCTCCTGTTCGCCAGGTAAAGGCCCAGTCTGATAGGCCATGCCCACATCCTGTGCCCTGGCCTGTGTGGGGATAGAGCCAACACCTCCACACGGCTGGGGAACATTAGGAGCTAGGACGGCAAACGGAGCCAAGTACGCAGGGAAGATTGAATAAGAGGGAGGCTGAGACAGACAGAGAGTACAGAAAAGAGTTAGGGTGGATGTGGTAAAAGGAAGCTACTAGTTGTGAACTAGTGTGTGTAGTTGCGATGGTTCACCTGTGGACAGCCACCTGAACCATAGGTGCTGTTAGTTGTCTTGTAAATGTAGTGGTTAAACACAGGCCAGTTTTCACGTGGTACGTGTGGTAGGTTCAAACATGTGGGAGCATTTTTAGCTTCAGTTTCATGGTTCTTTGGCCCGTAGGTCTTGGGTTTGCTGCGCTCTTTGAGGGGTTTGAAGTCACTACCGTAAGTAGTGATGAATCTCTCCCCAGGCGGCCCCAGTATCTAAAAGGGAAGAGCATGTATTGTGTGACCCATATACAGTCTATGATTGTGACAGACAGTGTTACCTCACAGGCAGGTGAGTGTGCCAACCCTGTGTGTGTGTGTGTGTGTGTGTGTGTGTGTGTGTGTGTGTGTGTGTGTGTGTGTGTGTGTGTGTGTGTGTGTGTGTGTGAGGAAGGTCAGACATAATCAAGACTGCAGGTTAGTCCAGAGCGAGGATTCACATTCACACCCTATTACTACACAATTAGAAACAATTAGCAGAACATGTAGGCTACAGCTTTATGGCAAATGGACGTATTTAGATCCTTAATTAAACTTAAAACAGCACAAAGTAGGCTAATGTAAAAATATTACATTTTAGTAGGACTATATTTTATTAAATATTAGATAAATGGAAGAAAAAAAAGAGATAAGACAATCAAAATGAAAACTGGGCCTACTTAAAAAATTCTTACCAACTGTCAATAAAACGTGTATAAAAAGTAACTATTAGTAAAAGTAGGCTACCTTATATTTGAGTGTCGTCACAGGTAAACGCTCCACCTTCGTGTGCAAAATGTGGGTCACTATAATTTTCTTTTTGGGGGCAATAACCTTTTCAACATTAGCGTAATTTTCGACCACAGCAGGGAGCTATTTAAGGTGAGAAGGCTAAAAAAAACTGAAAAACAACAAGGCCGGACAAGATCCAACTGGAGAGTAGGCCTAGCCTTAGGTTGCGTTCCGAATCGCATACTCTTTATTTTTTCTATTATGGTGTTGGGGATAAACTTGACAGGTGTTGGGTTATAAAACTCTTTTATTTCAGTAAAACTCTTAGTTCAGTTCATGCCTATTACATTAAAACCATTTGAACAAATATCCCTTAATACAAACACATTTTGCACTTGAAAATTACAATTATTGTGAGGAGGGGTGCAAAGTCATAAGCCATGAAAAAGGTGACATGACATCTGTTAACTAAACTCCTCAGAAGATTTTTTTTGTGATTTGAATATGTAATAGAAGCCATTTTGGTGTATTTTTTGTGGAGAGACTAAAGCAGGGGTCTCCAAACTACGGCCCGCGGGTAAGTTCCGATTTTGAAAATATGATGTAATATGGCCCTTTGATTTTTTTTTTTTTTTTTGCATTTCTTAGTTAACCCACTAGTGCAGGGGTGTCAAACACTGATTGATTGGCCCGTGGCACATTTAAAAAATATAATGTAATATGGCGCTTTTAATTTTTAAATAATTTAAATGCACTCATTATATTACAGAGAAATATGTCCCATAAAAGAAAATGAGCAACAAGCCCATCCCAGAGGACCCTGCATAATATTTTATTTTAAATTAATATTATTATGGAAAATCTGTGTCCTTCTCCAATAGCATCTAATTCATCTGACACAGTGTCTCCATTTTTTTCATACAAAATTCTTCAGATTTAGCCTCTTAATTTCCCTCTCAAAGTGCACCAGATTCATGCATTTCACTTTAAAAAATCTCCCGGGGGGGGGGGGGGGGGGCATACCCCCAGACCCCTCTATGAGGGTCAGGACCTCGGCTGGATACTATTTTCACCCTGCTGGACATTGGACGCAAAGGCAGAAAACACTGGGTGTATCATTGGCATATAAACAAGAGGGGAAATGTGTCTATTTAATGTGCAAGGAAAGTGTTGCCGTGAAGAAGGATTACAATTTACGAAGACACTATGAAACTAAACATCAGAGCAGCTACATGTCCTGATAAATGTGTTATTTTTGCAAAGTGGCCCGGCCCTTCGTAGATTTTTCTGTATGTGGCCCTCAGTGAAAGAAGTTTGGAGACCCCTGAACTAAAGGAAAAGACAACATTTATTTCAGTTCAGATGAGTACTAAATGAGCAAAACAAGTTAGTCAGCCATAAAAAGTGTGTGGTTATTTACCAAGAAAAATGGTAAGAAAATTGTGAAATTGCAAAAACCAGCTTGTTGATAAAAACATTTTTAGAAAACGAGTCAGGGAAAACAGAGGGGTATACTACGAAACAAACTCAACAGAGCCCGGCTCTCTTTTTTTGATCTGGTTCAACATAACACATACCCTCGGTCAGAGCTAGCCGGTATCACGAAGGCAGTTATCAGGGTTTCGGCTTCAGGCTCTGTGCGCGTCCCCATGAAAGGGGGCGTTTGACCCGTCATTTGACTCTGCATCCGCACAAAATGGACTGATCTTGTGCCGCTAACTTTACACAAACGGACTGATTGTGAGCAGCTGAGTAAAACAAAAGTGTGTCGCCAACCTCATTCAAGAGGAAGAGTTTGTCAGTCTGAATTATTACAGCAGAAATCAGAGAGCCGAAAAAAAACTCTTACTGCAAATAGGCTAAGGAGAGTGGAATGCTGCAAGCATGGAAATGATTTATTTATCTTGCCGATCGTTCTCGCAGTGCGTAACGTGACATTATAAAACAATGAAACGTTGAACTCGGATTTAAACAATATACCATTTAGCCTAATATATATATATATAGGCTACTTTGCTATATTTATAGCACTACGCCTATAGTCCCACACTTAAGAATGTAATTTAAGTCTTACACTGTCCCCAAATGAATAGCCTATGGAAAATCACTTTAGTTTTGGGCCACATCATAATGAATACAATTTTGATTTAGACTATTAGCCTTTTATTTGAATATTACAAATACCAATAGGCCTACATTAAAACACCTGCAGTCTGTAATTTTCGGACAAATATGAATCTACTGTGAGAAGCTTAACCTGCGAGTCTGCAGCGATGTTCGAACTGTGACAGCTGTCACCTGTCACGTCCCAACTGTAATCGCTACTGATGAAAAGAAAGAAGCCTACAGTGAAATAATGTTGCAAACTGTGATTTTATAGAACGCTTTATTAAGAGCCAGTGTGTGTAGATCGCCAGGTAAAACCATTTGAGGTGAGAGCATAGAGTAGCGCTGCATACAGTAGGTCTAGGCTATTTAACATTTTCTACATCAATAACTGTATGCATGTGGCAACAAGCCCCAGCGCGATGTTACAGTTCACTCTAATGTAAGCCTTATGTCACGGCTTCGTTTCGTTCATTAACTTACTGATCAATAAGTTTACTGATTTAACGAGTTTCCTCAGTGAGAATATATCGCTCAGACAATATAGTCAGGTCCATGGGATTTCAAAATGTGTAGTTTCCTAATAAAGGGCAGCGCTCTAAGAGCCGAATTTAAGCTCAAACTCTGAAACAAAAACTGGTCTGAGCAGGTTAGCCGTGCAGCCTCTGTTACCACGGTGATCTAGCCAGGTAGAAAGAGAGCCACCTTTCGTGATACTGAAAACTCTGGCTTTAGACTCAACAGACCTCGCTCAGCCCTTAATCTCGCTTCGTAGTATACCCCTCTGGCATCAATAATAACATGGAGCCTCAACTTAATCACAACAAAGTCCCTTAGAATAAACTATTAAGATTGTGGCAAAAAGGATTTTCATTATCATAGCCACACAATGACCATCATTCAAACACATAGAAATAGCTAACACTACTCTCCACGTAGTTTCTCTCGTGTACACAGACACAGATACACACGATAATGTGCAGTGACTGTCCGCGAGTCGCGGCTGTTAATTAACGTGCATATCAATGCAAACGGCCGAATAAAACAACAAAGCAAACTGCGTATTTATTTATAAAATTGATTCACATAAAGTAGCCTAAGTAGGCACATTAATACGTTAAAATACTAGTACAGCGGCTTCTTGCACGCTCCGATAATATGGAGAGGAAACATGGACATATAAAGAAAGAGTCAACTTCCCTGCAGAGGCTGTGACTGACTGATGTCACCGCCCCTCAAAGGCAAATACAGGTTCTGATTGGCCAAATGACCGTCAACGCACATATGATAGGAGTTTCCATCTGTCACTCATAGTCAGTCACTATACTCCGCAGTCCGCACACAAACAGACACAACCGTATGGTGATGGTGGTGACGGTCAGGATTTATCGAAGCTATATATAAAAAAAAAAAAAGTTTGGCAGAGTTATAATTTGCGTGAGAAATGCAAGGTGTGGCGTGCAGCGTGTGAATTGCCTGAAATGCGTGTGTCTCACTCTCATTGCGTGAGCGTTGAGAACCCTGGTTAGGATGCAGTAGGCATACTATTGGGACATACTTTACTCTCTTATTTCATCATAACATTGCGCCTTGATCTTGTCTCTTGCTTTTATATCCGTCGCATCCCCGTTTGTTTTCATATGGAGGCTTCGTCGATGTTACGTCACTTCACGTGCGCACTGGATTGTGGGTCAGAATCGCCCAAATAGGATGCACTTTTTAACACTAACAATCTTGGCCGCATGAAGTAGGACATCCGGGTACTTCCAACCTTCCTAAATCTGGCCATAAGAATCGGGACATCCTAAATCTTTTTTCTACATACTATATAGTAGAAAGTATGCGATTCGGAACGCAACCTTAGTTTAGCTAGTTAGTAAAACATGCAGCATTTAGCAACTTACTGACTAGCTATATTTTGACAAGAGTATGTGTGAAGAAAAGAGAAGAAAAATATGGTTTTACATTCTGTAAGAGGCCACAAACACGTCTCTTTAAGAATAATAATGTTGCACCATATCTGCTGGCCTTATAAAAATGCAACTAAAAGTTGGTAATCTACTGCGTCAGTTTTATGTTCACAGGTTGCTCCCCAGTGGCCGAGCAGAGCATCAATTAATGCAGGTTGAAAGATAGGTCACAGGTAAAAAATAAAAATACTTCTGTTACAAAAGGTTCAGAGTCCAAAACCTTGAATTAATTATCATTTTTCACCGTAGGACAATGCATCATAGCATTGAATCACATGTCACAGGCATTATTTTTGTGGAAAATAAATAAATATTTATAAAATTTCAGTGATATGGTGAGATAATCCCTGTAGTAGGCTGACCTTGGTGCATTTTCAGAGGTTAGCCTAGAGAAAAGTTGGGAGGCCTATAGCGTAGGCCTACATGAGACGTAGGCCTAGATTGAGATTTTTTTTGTAACTTAGGCTATTGCAAAAAAAAATGCTCAGCTACCCTCAAGTATTGGTAATAGGCTATGAAACCAAGAGTGATGTGTTTTCTTTTTACCTCTTCATTTCAATTCAAAACATACTAGGAACAACAACAAAAACAACACTGTTGCACAACCCAAATATGAGAGGAAATAAACAGGAAGACAAATCCAATTCTAAAGAGCAGCCTATTTACCTTCATGTTTTTCGAGGGAATCATCTGATGTTTTTTTGATTCCTCTTCTGCAGAGTGGATTTACTGCTGCATCCCAGCTGTGAAGCTGAACCACACTCAATGCTCTCTGTGTGAGAGACAGTGGAATGTTACTGCTACTGTTTATAATTAAAAATCTTATTCATTCTATGTACCGTGGTAGCTCACACAACTACTACTTTTGCTGCATTCCTGACCAAGTGCTACTCCTTTTTTATGAGAAATCAAATATTGCTAGTGATCTTATGTTATGTTACAGATATAGCACTTTGAAGACTTGCAAAGCCTTGACAGCTCAGTGCACTTAATTAATATTTCGGTCATTGTATCTGGTGACTCACACAAACCCCTTATTATTCCTGTTTGCCTTTCCACTGTCAATTTACAAACAAAATTTGATTATGGTATGCCATTAGGACATAATAAAGATATTGGTATTTGGTCAACCTACTGCCTCTAATATGGATTGATGTTGAGCACTGGCAAACACAATATGGCATGGTAGATCCACAGGTTTTATTTTGTGAAACCAGCACCAGGAATTTTGCAAAAACAATCACAGAAGCTTCTGTTCCTGCCACTCCTTCCAAAACACTGGAGTAACCGTGGCAACTGGTTATTGTAGGCATGTAATAATAATAATAATAATAATAATAATAATAATAATACATTTTATTTATATAGCGCTTTTCTCTCACTCAGAGCGCATATGGATTACTATCATAGAATTCCTTGCATAGAAAAAAAGATTGTTTTATCTTCAATACCTCCAAAAGCATTACATTCAACTTAAAAATAATCAATAATCACCAATCAACCCTAAAGCAATAACAGTGACTTTGGTATCAAAGCTTAAAAATAACTTATTTGCAACCCTGGATGAATTTTCTGTCAAATTAACAGTTTATTAATTTATAAAAAACAATTGTAGTAAAATGCAGCAAGATTTGGAAGGTTTTCAACCATCAACTCCGTATCACTTCGTAATGAGATCAAAGTGAGTGCTATACCATTGTTACACTCATGATTATCATTATCATTATAGTAAATATTGGATGCTTAAAATCATTAACTGGTCAATACATTTTCCCTTTGGCCATCACTGAAAGGTTAGGATCCAGGTGACATGCTGCTGAACTCTCATTGTCCGCTATTCAAAGTGTGTTTGTAGAAGACTTTGGCGTTGGCTGTGTAATCCATGGCTAGGGGGGCACCGATACTCTGAGCCCCCAGACTAGCACCGCCGAGGGCTGAGGACTGCTGCAAAATCAGAAGGCTGTAGCCATGGAAACGGCCCTTGAACTTCTCAGATGATGCCACCTTAGCCAAGACCTCAGTGAACCCTGGGCGGAGACAGAGAGACACAGAAACAAAGAGAGGAAATGAGATTTAACAGAACTTTCAACTGCTTCACCCCAATTGGTTTCAGTGTCAAAATGATGGAAGAACCAGTTAAGGACCTCATTTTCTTCATTTGAGGGACACTGACCTGGCTTCAGCAGCTCCCAGCTCTTCCACACTGAGCCCACACACAGGATGGGCAGGCCGAGGTCACCACTCAACAGAAGCTGTCATGACAGAGGGATCAAGAGAGGACAAGAAATGAATTTAGTAAAAGTTGAAGCCTCTGGTCTCAAATAGTAAAAATGCATATATGATATCACAGTTCGGTGTCTCAATAAGCTTTTGCAAAAAAATATGATTTTAAAAGTAAATGTTAATAAATATTATAAAAATGTGTTTAAAAAAAAGCTTGTCTATTGTTTAGAGGGTAGACCCTTTGACAGGACTTTGTGGGTGTGGACGTATCAAACGATTTCCATGGCAACATTTATTGTTTTTATAGAACGCTCGGGCAGAGAACTGTCATGATTGGTTCAAAATACTTATTGTATCATAAGAACCACAGCCCGCCTCATCACCGTAAAGTTTATCAAACTTAAATAACAATATCTTCAATTTGGATTGATAAATATCCCTGAAAAGACTATCATGCAACTAACTCCCAAAATAACATAGTTAGAAAATGATTTTGTGGATTTGGGCTCTTATAAGAAATGAGTGAAAGCACAGTATACGTGTGTTTGTGTGGACGTTACCTCTTGAGCTGCAGGTAAGACCGCTTCTACATGTTTTGCCAGGACTCTCCCAGCCTGAGTGAACACATACTGACAGAGCGCATCCCCTGCCTCGGCCCCTGAAACCAATGCAGGCAAATACTTTTCATTCCATTCGTATCTCTTACAGCCCCCCCCCCCCCCTCCCAAACAGAAACAAGCAGGAAGTGATGCGCCACCCTACCTTCAGCCAGCTTCTTGCAGAAACCAGCAAAGTGGGACTTCTGGAAGTTTCTGTACAGGTGCGGCAGCATGCCCATCAGATCCGACACCTGTGATGAATTGGACATGTTTTTCACAACGTAATACATCAGAAGAGAGAAAATTCAGATGAAACTAATACATTTTGGATTCTCAGGGGTGTTTTTGGCACTAGCCCCTGTTCAATGGTGGAGACAGCGATTCTGGAGAATGCTTGCTGTCTTAATTTCTGAACAAATTTCGCCCTGTCGTTTGCAATCTGACCTGGAAGTATTCCTCCATGGCTTTCCTGGCGTGTGTGGTGTCATGAGGGGGAGCGACCAGGTTGTCTCGGGCATCAAAAACCGTCTTCACCGCCAAATGAGCAATCCAGAATGCTGAGGTATAGCAAAAGACATCTATGAATTTGATCCAATCCATAAAGCTATACATCATTCATACACGTTTGGCCGTGGTTACCTGACCCTTCGTCACCCATCAAGTGACCCCAGCCTCCACAGCCGATCTGTGAGCCATCGGGATTGACTAACTTGCAGTTGGAGCCGGTCCCTGATATCAACACCACACCTCCTACAGAGAAAAGTTTTGTAATACACACACACTGTATAATATCACTTTATATAGCCACACCAAAGGGGGTAAAGTATCAAACCATGGCTTGTTGGGAAATTTTATGGTGGTGATTTCAACTGTATCTGTAACAATAATCTTTCATTATTGATGGACATAGCACAAAAGTAGCTACATTCGCTTAACAATACTTGATGTGCATTATTATTAAAATATCTATGGTCATGTTATGCAAATTCATGTGGTAAAACATAGTCAAAAATAGGAATACATATAGAGGATTGATATGAAGTGCAGGCCAGTCCTACTTTCATGTCTTTGACTGCAGTACAACCGCTACTTACCGCGGTCGCTGGCAGTCGCTACGGCGCCGATGGCATCAGTGGTGATGAAGTAGTGTTGGCTGAGAGCGGGGAACTGTTCCTTCATCTGATCGATCAGTTTGTTAATGGCGTCCTTCTGCTCCCCTCCACTCAGAGACATACCCTTCACGCACGCACATGCAGACACACGCACGCACGCACGCACACACACACACACACACACACACACACACACACACACACACACACACACACACACACACACACACACACACACACACACACACACACACACAAAATCAGTGTTTAAATCTTTTCATTTCTTGGAGCTCAACTAAAATGTATAGGCATACTTTGACTGACAAGCAGTCTGTCTGACCAATGAACGTAGTGGCGTGTTTGGATCCAGCCCTGCCTCCACCTTGGCTCTCTGGATCATGTTGTTAATGGCCTCAATGCATTTTTCCACCCCCACCAACTGAAAAGACATACATGCGATCATATTTTGTTGTTTGTCAGCATTTGTTTTGATTACGCAATCAATTAAAATCCCTGCCATTCTGTCCTCTTGCTCACCCAGTGGTTAGTGGATGGTCCCTCCGTCTCTGCAAGGATCTTTCCATCTGCTGCCAACAACACCGCTCTGGAGTGTGTCCCTCCACTAGAGAGACAGAAACACACCAAACCGGATCATACAACTAAACAAACAAAACACAGATATGCAATATGTATATGGTATATGTTGTATTAGTAGCCTACTGTATATTGTGTTTTGAGCCTTTACATCACTTGGTCAACTGAGGTTGTTTTAAAGGTGCTATATAAATATACTTTGACTTGACTTGCACACACGATTTAAAAAAAAATCTTAAACTGAAAACATCCCACATATCAGGAAGGGAGGTGATCATGAGACACATAAACACAGTGTCAAACTCCATTAGCAAAAGCTAGTAGTAACCTTAGTTTCAAAATTAGAAGCGGTAAAACACGACTGAAAGCCATACACATCAGCTTTAAATAATAATCCCAAAAAACAAAACTGATCAAGTTTTGTTGTATATTTTAACTCATTCTTACCCCTCTACACCGCCGAACACCGTTGCCATGTCTCAGTTCCTGTTTTGGTTGTAAATCCGAAAATATCGCGAGAGCGGCAGCTGAGCTCCAACCTGGCTGCAATGTTGACGAATAACCAGTAGATGGGACCTGTGTTCAGGTTAAACACTTGACAGATACCGTTATGCCGTGATAATGATTTTTTTTTTTTTACAAGAATTAACCCATAAACACCAGTACAGCAGACAGGTTGGTATACAAATTAGGCCTACTGATGTTCGTCTACTTCTTTGTCGACAAAAACGGACAGATTGAGAATAGGCTACGTCTTCTACTCCTGTAGAAAAATCTATAGGCCTACTCGTTGTCAACATTAATAATGAAAGAGATTTTTGCACCATTGGGTTATGGGTTGAAAACAAGGGAAACTTTTTAGTTACACTGCGAGCCAGCAGGAGGCATCTGCAACATATTCATTTTTTGGGGCCAATTTCTCTTCGCCAAGAAAGGCTCCTTAAAAAATAACTATCAAAATTCATTTTAACATAGGCCTATCTTCTTTATTTAGCCTTCAAAAAGTGAGACACCGGGTTTGACTTCATTACAATTGTCTCGCATGGGGAGTAAGTGCAGTTTGCTGTGGTATTCATAAGTTTGTTGTGACGTCCTATGTAGCACATCACAAAAAAACGTAATAAATGCCGTCACATTAAAAAAACATCTGCCTAGGTTAAGTCTTTAGTATAGTTTACATCATGCATACAGTTTTTCTTCGCGGTGGAAAAGGCTTGTGTCAGAGCTGAAACCAACAGAGAAGTTACACAAGAGCGAGGAGGTGGGAGGGGAGGAAGAAGAAGAAGAGCGGCTCGGTGCGCTCACCACGCGCTGCTCACTCCTCCTGCGGGGACAGAGCTGCGTCAAGCGCCGCACAGTCAACACACAGCAACGGATGTTAGTTCATTTAGATTTCACAATAAACACACATAGGCGTGATCATAACTTGATTCATACATAGACAACATATTTATCCTAGCATTATTTCAGAAAGATGATGTATCTATTATTTCCACGTTAGAACTGTGTGTTAAGTCAAGAAACAATGTGAACCTATGCTTGATTACATGCTCAGTAACCAACCAGAACCTAAGTTATTTATTAACTGGTTTTCTGTTTCAATTAGTTTGTAGTAGTATGACATATTTGATTCAGGCATGTGCTTGAGCACCATCTGTGCACAATGCAAATTAAAACAGTATCGGCCTGGAAGATAGGCTTCGTTTTGACATGGCCCTCTTGATAAGGTAGATCTATAGGCTATAGATATAGGGCCTCAATATAATGAAAAAACGCACGATAACCATACTTTATACTGTACCAAGTTATATGCATTGAGCCAGTGACTTGTGTGAGGCAATTTTGGGTCTTTAGTTGTAATATTAATGGTAAAGATTAATAGGCCATATATGCATCTTGTGTTCACAGACTCTAGGTCAGCCTTGGAGCCTGTTAGAAGACACTTAGGTCAGTCGTATAGATAAAGTCTCATCTCCTTCTACTCCAGAATGTTATGGTTCACTGTGTTCAGCTCTGAACCAAAACCTTGGTACGCTTGGTGCCCGAGCCGGGGAGGTGTTAGAGATAGTGCGAGGTTAACACACAGCTCTAAGCATGTGTCTGTCAGAATTGAAGTGCAAGTCACGAGAGTTGCAGTCCGGTTCTCCTTGGCCAAGTCTGTAATAAATATTGCTTCATAATTCATCCAAGTCTCCTGAAATATTCTTCCACTTGAGTTGACCTCCAATCTTAACAGAACTTCCTTCACAACTTGTATTATTGAAAACACATCAATCAGATTTGAGAAGTGTTTTTAAGTATACAGAAAAATGAAAGCAAACAGATGTTTAAGGGTAATCTGAGGGACCCCAAATCATAGAAGTTTTTTGCCAACTAGGCCTACTTTGTGAGCAAATGGGTCTGTAAAGAGAGAGCGGTCAGCTGTGAAAGTGAATGATTGGATGTGTACGGGAAAAAATTGTTTCAGGTAATAAGGATAATTAACTGAATAATATAGCCTACTAAATAATGGGTTCTCCATCAAGTTACCACATAATTGCTCAGCCAACAAATACACACACAGGCCTATGTGATTTGGTTGGGCGGAGAAACAGGGAGGTCAATAAAACAAAAAAGATAAAACAGAACCTCAAGCATAGCTGTTTTTACAAAGCTGATTTTCATTAGCCTACAACCGACTTTTATTCTGGAAGTTTTAACCACAAGCTTAACGCTGTCCGTCACGTGTAGCTTTCCACTGGTCCAGCCCTACAGGAGGAGTGAGAGGAGACAGATAGGCGACGCAGCGACAACATTTGGACATTATTTCACTTTGTCGGGACCACCAAGTGTCTTTCTGGACTCTGTTTATTTCCACCATGACACCTTGAAGTGTGCGCGAGCGGCTAGCACGGCAACTGCGTTTTTTGTAGCGCCTGGGGAGCGGAAGAGAGAGAAGGGGGAAGTTGTTAGGGGATTTAGGAAAAATAAACCCCTAAAAAGTTGTTTCTCTCTCTCTCTGCTTGCGTCAAGTTCAAGTCAGATTTCGTCTTTCCGGAGGAAGGGTGTCCCTGGAGTGTTTGGGGGCATGGACACCCACGTTAAGGAGGGACAACTTTATGTGCAGCATCAAAAGTTTGGAAAGGTAAGTGCCAAGATTTGTGTCGCTTTACTGTAAATGGCGGTGACAGAAATGACCTAAACGAAAATATAACTGTACTTGTAGATCCCATTTTAAAATACTATCAGGATGTTACAAGACAACCAAATTATGAAGTGGGATGAAAATAAAGAATTAACATGACTATAATGAAGCAGTAATAGGTAGGCTATATGAGGAGACAAAGCCTTCTGAGGCCACTTTAAAACTTGCTAAAATGCAAAAACAGTCTGCCTCATAAACAGACCCTATAGGAATGAACTGGTGTAAATGTTTTCGCTGTAAAAAAAAAAAAATCTCTCCAGGAACATTCTAAGAATGATAAACTAGTACCATGTGTTTATGATACAATTATAGCCTGTTGATGTCAGTTTAGGTCCGGATAAAGGCATTACAAATCCTCATAGCAGTGTTGTAGGTTGTTTTTATAACGTCCCATTAAGTCTTATACATCATTTTAATTCAAGTGCTTTTCCTAGTTTCAAAGGCAGAAAGGAGCATTTTACACGTAATGACAAATAAAATGGAGCACAGTCCGACACACGCACACATTGGTGCAATTACAGATCAGCCATTGTGCCCAGTGTCTTCGAAAGACAGACCCTCAGACTATATTGCTGCTGGGTTTGACTGATCTGGCCTTGTTTTGATGTGGTGCTTTGGAGTAACCTTCATGTGTGTGTGCACATGTGATCATGAGCTGGTAAGGGATGGTGCATTGTGGTTAACATTAAGTAAATGGAAAGAAAACAGGAAACCAAAGTGGAATAAAGCACATAAAGTAAATTAGCACAACGAGGTCGAACGGTGTTGTTTGTTTGTTTGTGTTTTTACGTGTATGTGTGTGTGTGTGTGTGTGTGTGTGTGTGTGTGTGTGTGTGTGTGTGTGTGTGTGTGTGTGTGTGTAAGCAGGTTGCACCTCACTTCATTGGTGTAGCCAATAGAGCTGCACTATGAAGGGCTGTAACGTTTTTTAAAGCCCAGTTGCATTTTGTTTGTTTTTCCACAACAAAAGCAAGAGGTGGCAAAACTGACATTCACCGAGCTGGAAAGTTGAGAAGAAATAAAGAAACAGGGCAAAACAAACAAAACTTGGCTGACATACAGTATTTCCACATAATATAAATTCATCTGTTTACACCATCGTACAATACTGTCAACAAACCCCGCAAGACACTATGTCATCACACATTTTTTGGCGTAGGAGATCACACAGCAGAACCGGACACTGTTTAATGTCAGTGATAACACCTGTGTGTGTGTGTGTGTGTGTGTGTGTGTGCCAGTCCTTGGCCTCCTCACAACCTCCCCTTTGGTCTCAGTGCAGCCGCTGGATAAGAGCTCATTTACGATCTAAGATTTGTAAGAAGGTCTTTGTCTCTATCTCCGTCTCTCTCTTCAGTCATATGACATGGATCAACCAAAAAAATAAATAAATAAAAAAATAAACCCGTCCGGGCCCTGTTTCCTGCCCAGAAATCACCACACCACAATAGATATTCATACTCCAGAAAACATTCTTTCAATGCCTTTTATAAACAACAGGAAAATACAATGCACAGAAATGCACAAACCAAAATCTACTAAGCAATCTTTTTTTGTAGCATAGAAGAGAGGAACAGGATTGGATAGAAAAGCAGAGCAGAACTGCACAGGAAGCTGTAATGTCGGCCGATCTGTAAGTGTTGAAACTGGCCTGAGGTTTGCAGGGTGAAGTATGCAACCGGTAGAGCTGTCAGTGGACGCGCACACACACACACCCTCTCAGATAGGCTCGTAACCACGTGTATGGTCGGAAAATGTGACTTATCTGTGCAGTGTCAACGTCCAACCCAGGTTTTGGTTTCGGACTGCTTTTTTGTTGTTGAAGTGTGTGTGCAAAGTAATGGCCATTGTGGATGTATACCTTCAAGATGGATCTATTTCTGTCTTTACAGATTGAAGTATCTTCACAGTCTATATACAATCTGTTTGTTTGATATTCCCTAAAGAATCTCATTAAGCCAACTTGTCATCACTGGCTCCAACCCCAGCTCGGGAGCAGTTAGACCATGAGTCCATGGAATAACAATTTGAAGAATATGTTTGTCAGTCATTTAAAATGATAAAAATGGCCAACAGGTTTTGGTTTCAAGCTATTACAGTTGCATATATTCTCTGTCTCGTACCAGTATGAACTGGATTAGTTTTTTTTAAAACTTTTGGTCTGACTAACTAACTGAATTGGGGAGATGAAACTTTTGTCATTTGTCGTAGGAGTTTTCCCTAAAAAATGTATCCAGCAATTGAGAAAATTGTCTGATTCTAATTGTATTCTAATAGAAGTAGTTTGCCTTTATTTGAGTCTACCCAGTATAGGTATAGGAGAGCTCTAGGCAAACAGTATGCCCAAATTTGATGGATTTATTAATAATGACAGCATTTTTCACACTTTGAGTAGCCGCTCCGGAGACACAGAAGCCATTTAAAAGCTGTTCTCGCAACTGAAGTCCTTGTGACAATTAGCCGCACTTCGCCCCTTAACACTTAAGAAAATGTAAACGTCTGAGACACTGATGCATGGCATTGAAAAACACATCTGCCATTCCCTCTGTGTGTGACGCACAGTGCATTATGAAGACAATGATAACATTCAAAGTATGTCACAGACTCAGCCAAGCACAATCCCATCTGAACAAATGACAGTGTGTAAAGCATGACACCATATTTGTGGTGATGCGGCTGTTGAGCTGCACTTGACACTATTAGTTTGACAGTTAATGTGTTTACAGTGTGTGGGCCTGGTGCTAGATGAAAGAGTCGTGGCTGTAGTGGCGATGACAGCTTTTACACTTGTTGAGCTGACAATTGACTGTCTGTCTGTCTGTCTGTGTGCATGATTAAGTGAGATGATAGCCGAAGTCTGTGCTTGCGTCTACTTGTCTGTTATTCAGATCTAAGATGTCTGGACCTGCTGTTTGATGTTGACATTGGCAGCTATTTTGTGGCCAGTACCAGTGTAGGCAGAAGATGTGGCCATGATAGAGGATGAACGATAGCTTCATCCAGGAGCTATCTGCTTCTCCAGCAGACGGGGTGTGTCAGGGTAAGGAAGTAGTCTACACACCCTGAGGCTTTATGTCTGAAGTAATAACCTTGGCCTAATGGATTAACGGGATTGCAGTTTGTCTTCGCTTTGTTTTTTTCATCCCAGGGAGCAATTCCAACTCACGTTTATAACAAAAGAAGAATGGCTTGATTTGGTGATTTTGTACGAAAAAACAAACTAATTCACAGTGTGGTTGCAATTTAATTCCACACATTTTCATTTGAAGGATTCTTTCCATAACAAAATTGTGTTTCCTTTTTGTCATGCAAGTCATTGTGAACTTCTGTAACTTTGCTCGTTAGGTTCTCAACAATAACTGTCATCTGTACTATACAAATAAGTGATGGATTTGTGCAGACAGAATTGTAGCTGTGGCCCAAATGTATAATTAAGCAAAAGCTCACGACAGGTTGTGGTATTTCAGCTTTTTATATCGGGTTCAGGCTTACGCGAAGCACGCACGCACACACACACACTCACTCACTCACACACACAAACAAGCAATTCTTGCTATCTGTTTTATGATGAAGCAAAAGCTCACATTTGAGAAGTGCAATTAAAATCTGTGGTGTTGGTAAAGCAACTCTTGAGAAACACATACAAAAGGAGTTTATTGGTGAATGGAAAGTTTTCAGGAAGACTATTGGTGGAAAAGGAGAACCAAAAATCCTATGTTGAGCTTATGACAAAGCGATTATGCACCATTTTTATACTTCCACAAACCAATCTTTAAGATCTCTGCGCAGTGGTTCCTTTCCTCTAGTTCAGTGCAGCAGACAATGATGGGGTGAGACTGGGTTGGGTGGGCCATCATTTAGATTTCTATCATTCTGATTCTAATCCTGGTTCCTATTTTTGATACATTATTTGACCAGGAAAATAAAACAAAAATAAGTTGATCGCAAAACCAACCTTTTTCAGCACAAATGTAATGTTTGCTGTTTTCACTCATCTTTCTGCACGAGTTGGGCATGCTACGGGTATTTTAGAATGTGTGGGACTGTGCCTGTTATTGGGGTCATCAGAGAAGGTGCATTCTCCTACCATGCTATAGGAAATCATTCTTCATTAAAGTTTGTGCGGTATCACAAGAAGAGTTAGCATGCGGTCAATTGTGCTACCTAATTTGACCTACTTACTGACATTGATACCTCTTAGAACATGTGTCCGTGCTACAAAAATACATTTGTCTGAGGCTGCATGACACGTTTACAACAGTACCTCATGCGTTATATTCAAATGTGGCACAGTTCTTACTGGACTCGCTATGTTGCAGTACATCAAATAGATACTGGTCAGTTTTACTCAATACTGTAATTCATTGTAACTTAATTTTTTTACGAGATTGTTTAAATCACATTTGTTGCAGTTCTGGTTATTTTGTTTCTGGTTGCCAAATAAACATTCTTAAAGCTTGTCAGTAAACTGTTTACTCCAATCTGCTCCTCACAACTCCTCTTCTGCTGTCCTCCTCAAAGACACATTAGACAAGGCATACATGACACATACAGTCACACAGCTTTCCTCTGTCTTGAACACACATTGCTACACACCCTCCTTCACTCTCTTAAACACACAGACAGCCACACACACCCTGCTTCTGCTTGTGTCATTGAGGTCTGTCTGTGGCCAGTGGCAACATGGTGCAGCGGTTAGCAACATGACGGATAAAGAGGATCCTGGGTTTGAGCTACGACAGTTGTGGATATACGGAGCTATTTCTCTGCATGCAAACACACACGTTGTAATAATATTCTTCTAATTAAATTGACAGCTTATGGTAGATGGGTGCACAACAAAGATATGATAAACAAATGACCACAATGACAGCTTTGAAGAGGGGACAGAATTTGAATAATCTTTGTCATTTATACAAAAAAACAATTTCAAAAGAAAACAAAACCGCCGCTAAGTCACCTTCAGTGTTCAATGACAGGACGAAAGCAGCTAGTCCTTAATCCTGGAGAAGAACTTGTTACTGATACAGATTAACCATCTGTTATTCCTCGAGGTTCATATGCGGCACACTCATTTTCTTGCATTCATTCTGCATTAAATAACATGTCCATGCTTAAAATAACTCAACAACAAAGCAGTATTGTGTCACATTGGCCACGGGCACTCAAGTCAAATGAAAGTTTCTAGTTTCTTCCCTTGTCATATGCACAACAAATTGAGGAGCAATTGTTGGCAATAAAATTCTAATGTCTCCGGCTCCCTCCAACAATGCAACATACAAATATGACGAAAGAAGAACACACAAGAGAATCCAAAGCATAAGATAGACACTATATAAATAAAGGTATAAACCAATGGTATGAGTATTGATCTGCTTACATATACATACACATGAACAGATGTTAACTATGAACACATAAACCATAATGGTGTAAACAAGCAAGTATATAAATGTATGCATATTAATATATGAACAGATGTATTATATAAACAGCTGAAAATAATAAACGTGTCTTGCACTCAAGAATGTTTAGTATACTTGTCTAAATGCAGACTGTATATCACTCACAAAGAGACTGTGTTCAAAATGAGTGAAAGTTACGCCGTCATTTGTTTGTGACCTTTCCTAACACTGTCAGTTTTCTAAATGTGACAGCTAATGTATTGTTTGGGCAGTCAAGAGGAGAAACACAAACACACACCTGCCCTTTGGCTAAAGTTAGTTCAGTTCTCGAACAGGCAGGACGTCAGTGAGGAAGTCTCTCTCCCTCTCTCTGTCATGATCTTTTTTTTTTTTTTTTTGCATAATTTCCACACAGTGTATTAGTGGTTGATAACGGTCTGTTGCCTTATATGGAGCAGCTGTTTCACCCACAGAGAGAGAGAGAGACACACACACACACACTGAGGACTTCTTTGCAACAGGGGTTAATATTTCACTCCATTTTCATGTGTCCTGCACAATCACAAGTTTGAGCTGACATTCTGTATGTAAATGCATGCAATCGTGCACATCCACAGATGGCCTCGAACGCACCAAGGGAATGATAAAAACAAACAGACAATATAAACAGATGCACATTAACATATGTACAAACACACAATACACTGAGACACACCTGGATGCAGAAGAAGAAAGCAAAGGGAATCATGGGTAATAACAGTCCCACACACTTCCTGTCCTTTCTGGCAGTTAATTGCAACAGGGCTGGAGAGCATATATGCACATGTGCATGTGTTAACTTATGAAATCTGGTGTGTGTGTGTGCGTGCGTGTGCGCATGGGACAGAGACAGAGACAGTTAGTTATTGGTTAGGAATGTTGTACTTGGATGCAAGACTTTTACTTAATAGAGTGTGTTTCTGCCACGGCAAACTTCTTGTACAGCCGACAGAGCCAGTGTGTGCCTAGCCAATAGATTAGCAGGCTGACATAATGGGCCGCTGTTTATCTCAGCGGATATGCAAATAGGAATTTCAATACATACAGCCTCTGTCAATCTACAGGTCCTAATGATTTAATTTCCATTTATCATCAGTCATCATCTTACTTCTGTGTACTACTATAACCACTCGTTTGGTTTATAGGCGATTTTCACAGAAAACATTTTGACATGTCACAGAAGGAAAAGCACATGTATGAGTAATAAAAGGAGTGATGGCTGAATTCCATTTAGCTGCTGCAGTTTCAGTGTTGTAGTATTCTAGACGCAGGCATACTGTCACGCTATCATGGCTAACTGGCACACCTGAATAGAACACACTTGAGCAATAATTTCCAGAATTTTTTGTTTGTTTTTGTGTTAATTTATGAAAATGATATTGGCCGATATTTGGTAATCAGATGTTTGTTGTAATCCTGACCGATATCGGCCACAGAGGTATATGTCTGTAGTTGCCGGTACACTAGACACATACACACACCTGTTTTCAAACTTTATGGATGATATTTATTAATTCATTTAAGAACATTGTCTGACCAGAATCAATAAAATCTCCCTGGTTCGGGACCATTTGAGGACCTGTAGTTGTAGGGTTTTTCTCTGTTAGATTGATTTCCCCAACACACACACACACACACACACACACACACACATATAGAGATGTCACAGGGGTCGACAGGGACTTCCCAAAACTAGTGTTGACCTCTGGTGTCTCACGCACTTCTAACGCAGTCAAACATAATTCTTTATTAATTGTGCATGTAGTGTGTCATTACTTCCATTGTTACACTGAACATCTGGAGTCCGACACACATGCTGTGTGTGTTATTGTTAAGCATTGTGTCTCATGTTGTATGGTCATGTCCTTTTTTGTCCCTGCGGAGGAAACGATCATTGTTAACTGTTGCTTCCTCACTGCATATTTTTAACCTGTTAGGGGTCGCAGCACACTCTAAACAGTCTGCAATATGTCATGTTGTTTATTACTTCCAAGTGGCACTTCACAAATCATTGAATCAGGGGGAATTAATTATATATTTATGCATATTAACCTATAATCATACAGTAAATCTCATAGTATTTTAGTAGTATTTTTTCTAAAGCAGGTGTACTTTTAAATTAAGACCCAAAATGAGTGGTTACTCCAGCACAGCAGACTTGTAGTAGATGGTCACATATGCAGATTTAGATTTAGCCATGTTAAAAAGTGACTACTCCTACAAAATAAATGCATTCATCATACTTGTCCTTTATCCTTTAAAATATCGAAGATAATATCCTTGTTATTGGTCACAAAATTCTTGTTCTGTGGTTATACCTGGTTACATCTTGTTATTTGCCCCAGTTTTAGTTGTGATGAAGGTCATCACAGTAAACTCATTTAAGTAGAACTGTTAAAACCTGTTTGATTTGGGGGAGGGGATTTGTTCTTTTCCCTAAAGGCGGCGGTGACTAGTGCCATAACTGTGGTTTCGCTGCTGTATATTGATTGTAGAGGAAAGAATGGTGAGCGCAACGGTTCTGAGTCAAACTGCATTAGACTGATCACCACATGCCTCCTACATTAAGCCTCAGTCGGTAGAGCTGAGTGGAAGTAAGAGAGACCCGGAAGCATCATTTTGACTGGTGTCTTCTGTGGACCTCAAATGTTAACATTCTCCACTTCTCCCTCCGTCAGTTTTTGATTATTTAGTGGCAAACTCTGCGTTTTGCTCTTCCCTATTACTGCCTGAACAAACCGCATGCAAATTTGTTCTCCTCCATCTCCCGATGACAGATGTGAACAGAACAGCTAAAAAAAAGCTGAATCAGATCTACTGTTTTACAACCTTTTCTGGAGAATGCTTGTTGTCAAAATCCCTTTTTGTCAAAATCAGTGAATATCTCCTCAAGATACCTGTCTTTACTGTGTCCACTGAAAAAAATCTAATCCGAGTACACTGCCTAGGCTCTGTAAACGGGTATGTTGCTAGCTATTGTGGACCCCCCTTTGTTTACATATGAGTGTACAAAGCTTAGGCTATGCATTAAAACCTGATAACATTTTTTTCAGCGCACACACAATACACCAGGTAGCGGATCGTGAGGACATATTCACTGATTTTGAATAAAAAGTGATTTCGGCAACAAACATTCTCCAGAATCGCTGACTCCACCTTTAATTGTTTCCTCATTTCTTGATCACGCACAGGAAAAACTGCCCGCTGCCCTGAAAACAACGCTGATGAGAGCTGTGGGTGTGAACCTAAACATTCAAAACAAAACAATGAACTGATAGACGCAAAGGCATATAACTATAACTTTTTTTCTGTAATTTTTTTGCCCCGCTCATCAGAAATGGAAGAAGAACTGGTTTGTCCTCTACCCCGCCAGCCAAAACGGCATCGCCCGGCTGGAGTTCTACGACGCGCCGTCGGGCGGAGGGGGCGGGACCAGTGGAGGCCCGGGAAGCTCCTCCAATGAGAAAACCAGGAAGCTGGACAAGAAGATTATACGCTTGTCCGAGTGCATCTCTATCCTGCCGGCGCTGACCGAGAGCTGTCCCAAAGAAAACATGGCAGCATTCTGCGTGGAGACCAACGACAAGACGCACGTGTTCGCGGCAGAGAAGAGCGCCACTCAGGACTGGATGGACACCATGTGTGACATTGCATTTCAGGTATCTTTGGGCTTTTCTCCAAAATGTTTTTTTGCCCTCCTGTTTGTCTGAGGCTGACTGTTACCAGAAATGTTTAAATGGAGAAAAAAATGTCCTTACTTTGGAAGGAAAAAAAGCTGAAGAACTGCTGCTTTGAATTTAGTTTTCAACTGCAGTTTAATTCGTTTACGTTTCTGTGTGTGTGTGTGTGTGTGTGTGTGTGTGAGTTTTGCCAACATTTCCCACATGCCCCCGGAGTGTCTGTACAGGCCACAGATTCTATTGTGCGCACTCACTCACGCACACATACACAAACACAGACATTAAACATATTTGCAGAGAGGAAGCCGGAGGGAGTTTCCAGTAGGAAGACTTCATCCGCTTCTTTCTCTGTTTTTGGACTATGTATTATTTTTCTCTTTCCCTTGCCTGCCCTATCCTTCCACCGGTTATAATGGAAAGCTCCCTGTTTTTCTAGGTTTGAACTCCTTTTGTTCATGCATACAGCACATAAACCCAAAACGAACTCCACTCGGTCATAACTATGAAAATCCTTATTTGTAATCTTTCTCAGATGGTTGACTGTCATTGTCTCTGTCCGTCCACAGGGAGGAAGTGGCAGCAATAGTATTGCTGACGACCCTAATGGAGGCGCGCAGGACCTGCAGATGTCTGAAAACCTCATCTACTACTCCAGAGAGGAGGGTAAGGACATAAAATAGTCTAGCCTTACATACGCTTAAAGGTGCAGTCAGCGATTGTGGAGAATAATTGTTGTCGAAGTAACCTTTTGTCAAAATTAGTGAATTTCCTCACTATCCTGTACCTGTGGGTACTGTGTGTGGTGTGAAAAGACATCTGGTGTTTATACACAGCCTAGGCTCTGAAGCTGACTTTGAGAAGATATTGACTGATTTTGACAAAAAGTGAGTTTCACTACAAGCATTCTCCACAATCGCTGACTGCACCTTTAAGATCTCAAGAAAACATAGCAGCACATGAGATCGTTTGAAATGAAGAGAATGTAAGTGAGGCTCTTCTCATTGCAGTGAATGAGTTTTGGGTGAGCGTTCAGCGCACCGAGGCGTCGGAGCGCTGCGGACTGACTGGCAGCTACTGGCTGAAAGCAGAAAGCGACGTGTTAATCTTGAGGGAGCCAAAGACCAAGAGGAACATTCTGGTGTGGCCGTACAAGCTGCTGAGAAGATACGGGCGAGACCGGGTGAGAAAACAAGATTGATTTTGATCTGTGACAAACTGATGAAGAAGTTCAGTGTGTTAAATTTAAACCCAGACTGCGACCTTTTAATTTGAAATGGTACTTCTAGCAGTTGTGTGTTCGCATGTGTTCGCATGTGGTTGGGGCCTCCACGTCACTGTCGTTATTTCGCTTATGTGGTTGTTTTTGTGTCACTTTGATGCTTCAGAGCTCGAGACCAGGATTTATAAATGACTTATGACCTTTAAAGGGTCTGGCTGGTTTGTCTATGCGTGTTTATTTATGTCCTCGTTTGACACTTATATTAACTTTCATGCACATATTAAATAAAAAGAATGGATGTTACATTATTGAACTGTAGGTGTCGGTCGGTAGGGCAAAAAAAAGGACATGATAATGAAATAGAATGTAACAGTAAGTGAAAGCAGTGAAGTAACATAAAATCAGAAAACTGACTTATAACATTTTGTGGGAAAAGGAAGTAAGCATTCTGATTGCCAAGAAAAACGATAAATGTAAAACACCTTTAGTCACTAACACTTCACTAACACTGTCACATGAAGGGCTGGGTATCGCAGTCTGATACTTTTTTGGCACCGACCGAAATACCTCAAAACCATCAAGTTGTCCAATACCAGATTTCAATAACTAAGGGATTAATCTCATCAATGTCAGTGAACTAATACGCATACAGCATGCTTGATGTGTGCCAATATCTTAAAGTGCTAGTGATTGGCATCTCATGACGCATCCAGGAAAAATACATTAGGTTAAAACACGGTTACGCAGTATGCTTCAGTGATACATAAATACTTACATACTGAGTTGCACCTTTTCTTTCTTTCTCCAGGTGATGTTTTCGTTCGAGGCGGGCCGTCGCTGCGACTCGGGCCCTGGCAACTTCACCTTTGAGACCAAGCAAGGCAACGAGATCTTCCTGCTGGTGGACCAGGCCATCCAGTCTCAGAAAGTGATGGCCGAAGAGCGCCATCTCAGCTCCAACTTTGAGGTGGAGTGCCCCGCGTCGCTGCAGCTCATACGCAACGCCGTTCCCAGCGGCGGTGTGACCACGGCGGGAAGTGGTGGAGACAGCAGCAGCTGCAGCAGTCGCGAGGCGGACGGAGACTCGGGCGGCAGCAAACCGGGCTCTGCTGACGGCGTGCTGGGGAAGAGAGAGGGAGGAGATGGAGGAGTAAGGGGGCAAGGAACGGCAGGAGGACTTAAAGGGAGAAGTTTACCAGAACCGCCAGCCATGTTGGGGGTTTTGGGAGGAGGGGGGACTCCTCCGAGGTCTCCCAGGGCACAGGCGGGAGCTAAAGGTCCTTCCTTGGCCGATGAAAACGCTAGTCTGTATTCCGAACCAGTAGATTCCGTCCGCCTGCCTCAGCACGGCCCCGACTGCCTCTACTCAGACCCGGTGGACAGCATCAAGGGTCAGAGCCAAACTAGCAGCAACAGCCCTCCAGTGCCCACCCCACGACTCCGACCGCTAGGAGACGAGGCGTCACTAGGCGGCGTCCAAGGAGACCATCGTCAAGGAAGCAGCAGCAACCCCAGGAAGCAACCGGACCTTTACTCGCACGTGTATGACCGCATCACCTTAGAGTTGAACCAAAAAGCCAGCGCGCTGAGTCTGAACGGGGCTACGGGGGGAGGCAGAGGGACGAACAGTAACAGGCGAGCCTCAGGAGGTCAAGCAGAAGGAGCTTCGTCGCCTCCCTCTCTACTGAAGGAACACATATACGACGAACCGGAGGGCTGCGCCAAAGCAGGGGCTAGGGTGTCGACAAGTTTGGGGCTGACTATTTACGATGAGGCCCGTCTGGAGCCTCACAGCACGAGGAGACAGGAAGAGGTGTCTGAATCCCAAAGACAATCGCCTCTGCACTTTGGCCAAAGCCGTGGCGCGCCACAACCGCCGGCTCCGAGGTGGCCCAAACCGTTTACCGCCCCCAAGCCGCCAAGGAGCGCTCTTGCTCGGAAGGAGCCGGTGCCACTGCCCCCTGGGAAACATGGTGGTCCCGGCAGCAATATGAACAACAACAACAGCAAACATTTTTGGGGAGTTGAAGGAGGGGGCAGGGAGCTGTACAGCAGAGTGTCGAAGCAGAAACCTCCACCTGCTAATTTGTGGTACAGCCAGCACCAACAGAGAGCACCCGATATCATCTACGACAACTTGGGAGATGTTTGACATTCTTCCTTTTCTACAGGGTCTGAAATGTAATGTCTATCTTCTTTGTGAAAAGAGGAGAATGCTAATGCGGAATACAGGAGGCTGAAAAGCAAACTTTTGGACCATGCACATTTCTTCCATCGGTTGACTGGAATAATTAATTGAGACAGTCGATTTATTTGGAGCGGATTAGCTCACGACTATGAGAAAACCACATTATGCCTGAATTTTGAAACATGGAGTGCCACTATTGTAGGGCCACCCTCTCTACAGTATGTGTGTGTGTGTGCTTTTGAGAAAGTGAGAGTGTTTGCATGGTCAAAGTCAAACCCATAATTGGCGTACCAATCC
Organism: Hyperoplus immaculatus; assembly: GCA_949357725.1. Lineage (NCBI taxonomy): Eukaryota > Metazoa > Chordata > Actinopteri > Uranoscopiformes > Ammodytidae > Hyperoplus > Hyperoplus immaculatus. Next base: position 14,916,329 of record OX442371.1, on the reverse strand, counting down.
ACAATGTGGTTGGAACCAGCCACTTCACTTGAACACACACACACACACACACACACACACACTCTCACACACACACTCCGTATGGATTTGCCAAAATGAGCTTGGTCTACAGGCTTCACTTTAACAAGCTGCAAGAGCGACTTGGCTCTTCGTTTATAAAATATCTGCTGTGCTTATGAGGTGACTGGAGACGTGTATTTGCACCCCTGCCTTTGTGTTTTTCTGCAATATGAGACTATGTGACAGCAAAGAGTTATTGTTCTACAAGTTTGGATTGTCTTTGAGGCTAGGACTTTACCAAAAGGAGCTGATCTTTCCCTGATTCTTTTTTCTATCATTAATCCAATTAAACTGTGATATTTACATAATTTTCAGCCCAGGAAACTGGGACTACAACATTTTTACTAAATGGAAAATCATTGTTGCTTCTGGTGTTGAGAAAGCATGAAAAGTGGGACTTTAAAAACCCTATGTGGGTCTTGAATACAGAAGAAAATGGGATACGAAGGTCTCATGAGGTCACATGGTCCTCATGTGGCCATGAAATTACAGAGACGATTTGTTGCACAAAATAATATTATTTGAATCCCTCGTGTGTCTATGTACAGACAATCTAAATATGAAACTAATCAATCCCTTGCAATGTGTCAGTATGTGTATGTTTGTGTCGGAAAAAACAGCTGTGCTGTCTGTAAATATAACTTTTAATAAATATGGCTCTAAAAACTTTAAATATTTCTCCATAGTGGGTCTATAAACAAGAGAACTTCCCTAATTGCTTCAACCCTACTTCCCCTCAGTGTGTTTGTCCTGTCAGGAGCCAATCAGACGCAGTTTTTTTCAGTGTCAAAGACTTTCTTTCCTGGACCAAAAGGGACGGTAAAACAGTCTGACCTCATCCTCCACTTCCCTCCCCTCGGCCACGCTCTGTTTTTGTTGTTTCAGTCGGTTTCCAACCACTTAATCACACCGTTAAAGTCGGACCTCCAAAAAGAAAAAAAGGAAAAACACAAAAACAAAGACTCTCTTTATTTCCTTCTCTTTCTTCCTCTCCTTTTTCCCCTCCCTGCATTAGTTCTGTTGTGCGGTTGCTCCGGTGACAGTTAATGGCTGCTGGTTTGTGTCAGACACGCTGTGCATTTTAACTGCGGGGAGATACTGTGTGAGGAGGGCAGAAGGAATACAAGGTGAAAAGAAGAAAAAAATTAACACTAATTGACATATTGGAGAATGCTGCACAGGACGGAGGAACATGTGGGTGTTTTTCCCGAGCTGTGGATGACGAAAGCGTTGGATGGAAAGCGGCTGAAAAGTTGGAGAAAGGGGATGAAAAAGATGCTGACATGATGAATGCTGCTGGCTGTAAGGACCTGTCTGTGTCTGCTTGGCTTGCATAACAGGTACAGACTGTTCCCGTCACTGCTGCTGCTCTTTATCCCCGTCATCCCCCTTTAACCCCTCCTTTTTCTTCCTTTATTTCCCCACCTGCTTTCTGGAAAATAAAATCCCTCTTGAAGACACTGGATTAAAGGTGGAGTGAGTGATTCTCGAGAATGCTTATTGCCAAAATCTGTTTTGGTCAAGTTCAGTGAATATCTCCTCACGATCCACTTCATGTCCGTACAGTGTGCGCTGAAAAAAAAAAGGATTCTGACAACAAGTGTTCTCCAGAATCGCTGACTCCACCTTTACATTTTAAGGGGGAATACTTCCAACCCCCCCCCCCATCTCTGTCAGACTTAGTGGAGGAAGAAAAACAGAAAGAAGGAGCGACAAATGTCTGTCTTTCTCATTAAACTCTGGTTGAACTACTGTATGGAAAAAAGAAGCTTTACACACACACACACACACACCTACACACACACACACACACACACACACACACACACACACAGTATAGGGCACTGTTTCACTGCTGTTGACATTTGCTTCTTTAATACGATTCAACACTTCCTCATTGGAATATCCCAAACAAGCAGTTAGCAGGTTTACAGTCATTGCAAGTGTTTGTTTGTGTTAAAGCCTAAATACCGGTCACAGAGTCAAAGAGAAAGGGGGAAGCTGCTAGCCTAGTTGCTGTGTGGAACAAGAGTCTGCTGCACCCGGCCAAGAAATAGTCCAACACAAGCTAAACCTGTGAAGCCACATCATGTAATTTATTACACTTTTGCACAAACGATTAAATAAGTATTACAGTATCTGGGTTAAAATGTAAAGTTTCAGTATGTCATTAAGTTCAAATGCAGTTCCTTAATATTTTCTTTAATACTAGTAGAGTAACATATTGTCTGATTTTGGTGTGGCCTTCCAAACTTCAAGTCTTGTTCCTGTGTTAAAAAACACCCTCTGCTCTTATTTGTCACCTCCTCTCCCTCCTTCTTCACAATGCTCTCCTCATCTGCTTTGACCTTTCACACATCTGCAGAACAGCTCAACTGAGTGTGTGTGAATGTGTCTTTGAGTGTGTGTGTGCGACAGCTATAGACGAGCGTGAGAAATCTACAAACGGGCCCGCTGTTGTCAAGTTAGCTCTGTCTACGGTATATCAGGGTTGGACTATGCGATGTGTCTATACATTCCACCAACGCTGCACTATCATGTTGTATGCATTCCTGTGTTGTGTGAGCTCAATGTTTGTAGCCTCACACTGTAAATAATATAAGAGACCTCACTTCATAATTTCAGATCAACATCTGTATGTTTCATCATGTTTTTGGAGAAATGTCAAGTCGATAGGAAGCCTCTTTATTGTTTTGCATGACAAAAACAACAACAAAAAAAACAATACTGGATTAAAAAGTGGGTATCTATTGATACATGTTAAAGTAGGAGACAAAAAAGCCACATCGACAGATAGATACATTGCCTTTAAAAGGATACACAGCTCTACTTGCTTGTGTGGGCGTCTTTTTGTGTGTATTGTTTCCAGCCACATGGCGCCATTTTTGTCCAGATGGTTTTATTTGTAGGTTTAAGATCTCTCTGCATGTCGGCATGTACGCACACAATCTTCAACTATTATCTCATCAGTCACAGTCTATCACTGACGTTGTGTGACTGTTGTGTTCCAGTCAAGGTCTCTCGCTCCGTCTCTCTTTTTTTAAAGGTCATGTCAGGCTTACATAAAGAGAAGAGCATCAGTCCAGCAACAGCAGGCACTAAAACCAGGCTTTACAACGACGCATGGAGGCCATTCTGTCTTTACATGCTGGAAAAAACATCTCAAAAATATCTTTAAAGATTAGATTGAAACATTTGCGTGCAAAGTTGAGGCAAGAGTGGAAAATGACTAAAAAATTATAATTAATATACGCATATCCCAGAGCTTTATGAAGTCGCTTTACAGACATACAGATCATGAACAATAAGAAATGGAGTTGAGTCGAAGGCTGAGCTGAACAAAAATACACAGTAGTCTGCTGCTATATACTCATTTTCATTTTCCTTTATTTAACCTCGAAAGATCAATTGAGGGGTGACCCTCTTTTACAATGACGTCGAGTTTGTACAGATACACAATATACAATGAGAATACATAACAAGTTTACACACACACACACACACAGACACACAGACAACAACAATTTAAAACATTCAGATCAATTGAATGAAAGAGACAATAGCCTAATTAAAACAGTTACAAGTGTAGAGGGGCTGATTTAAAATAATAATTTTAAATTGGTTAACAGTTATGAGTGTATTTATTTTAATTGTATGTTGTAGGCTGTTCCAGGAGTCAGGGGCACTATGGCTAAAAGCGGTTTTACCAAGCTCAGACCGGGCATAGGGAACATATAACATGAGCATGTCAGTTGAGCGGGTTTGATAAAGCCCATCTGAAATAAGCAGCATTTCTGTCAAATATAGTGGTAGCTTTCCAGTCAGAGCTTTGTATATAAAAATATGCCAATGTGCATCACGTCTCTCCTTAAGGGAGGACCACCCAACCTTTTCATATAAAACACAATGGTGTGTGTCATAAGCATCTCCTGTAATGAATCTCAAAGCAGAGTGAAATACAGAGTCTAGGAGTTTAAGGCATGAACGAGATGCATGCCGATAAACCACATCACCGTAATCAAGGACAGACATAAAAACTGCCTCAATAATCCTTTTCCTACTGAACAACGGGAAGGTGGCTTTAGTCCTATAAAAATATCCAATCTTTTGTCGCAGACGACAGACAAGATTTTTTATATACTGTAGCTAACAGGTAACGTACGTGCAGTTGGTACATTTGTTACAGCTGTTTGGGGGAAGTGAAAAAGCTGTAAACACAGCACTGACATAAAGCTTCTATGGTACAAATCTGCTAGCAACCAATTTCCTATTTAAACATCCAGCAAAGCGACCAAGTAAGTTTATAAGAATTTCTATTGCTACTACTACTAGTAAACGTAATAATGTTATAAAGTCATGATGTGTTTGTTGAGTTACTTGAAATTTCAGCATCTGGAAACTGAATCATATCCAGTGCAGACCGCACGGACGTGTTGAGAACCCGCTTGTTTCTAACCTTGGGAATGTTTCACACCTGTCAGCTGCACTTCTGAATATAAAACACCCCTTGAGCTGAAACTCGGCTGTATTTCCTCATTCTGTTTTAAGATTGCGGTACTCAAAATATGAGACCTTTCTTCTGAGTACGTCTCACGAGGACCCGTGTGTTCTGCCTTCAAACACCTGAAACTGTCCGGTTTCCTCTTGTCTGTGACTCTGCAGACCACCATCTTTTATATTTAGCAGTTTGTGGCTAAATGTGTCGAAGAGAGAGAGAGAGAGAGGGTTTCATTCACTCTCTCAGATCTCGGCGGTGTGTAAAAAAAATTACGTTAACTAAATATATCTACTGCAATGTTTGCATTGACAAATAGGTATGCCTTTGCAACACCTTGCTAAACAGTCAAAGAGGAAAAAACTAAGAAGAGTTTGAAAGTAAAGTTTGATGCAAATGTAACTGCAAAATTTTGTAGGGAAAAATTCAATGTAAGTTTTCTTAGGCCTCCGTTGGAGGGCAAACCTTTCAGATTGTTGTCAGTACGATGCTTAGTGAAGCTCTTGTAGCCTCTTGACTTCACCTCCTCACTTCCTCCACACATAGATACACTTCCTCTTTCTGTTCTCGCTCAGCTCTGCTTATGAGAGAGCTGATTATTCTGTATATGAATTGTGACGCCTGTGTGTGTGTATGTGTGTGTGTGTGTGTGTGTGTGTGTGTGTGTGTTTGTTCATGCTCTGCCCGTCTGCGTGTATATCAGAGTCCTCTCCCGTCGTTTTGGCCAGTCAGGACAATTACAGGAAAGAGACAGTATGTGACACAGATAGAGTCTGGACAGTACAGTCTTTTTTCTTCTCTTCTGCACATTGCAGCAAAGGAAATGATTGAATGAAAATAGAGCAGGAAGTCCCAGCACTAATATTATCCTGACTCAAGTATAGAAACTGATGAGACTATAAGAAATACTATTCACTTGTAGCCAGGCCGACCACAGATATTTTTTTTTTAGATCAGAGTGGAAAAAATGCAAAAACATTCTGAAATGGCAAAATATTACAAAAAGAGGAAGCCAAGCTTTCTATATAAAAATACAGAGCTTATCAGCCAGAAACAGAAGGGTGTACTGCCCATGCTAACACAGACACAGACATGTAGTCACTGTCTGCAGAAAGAGACAAAAATGGTGCGGGGAAAGAAGGTCATCTCTCCACCCTCACAAAATAATGAATCAGAAGTTAAAAAGTACGAGGCAAACTGTCTCCTCCTGCACTCAGAAATGATTTGTTCTGGTGTGAAGCATCACAGACAGGGTTGGTTGGTAAACGTAAACTTTTTAGAATTTTAGATGCAATCAATTTGAAAATAATTGTTTAGGACTTGTAGGATTGCATGAGATTTTTAAAGTTGCAGTTTTTAGAATGTATTGTCATTTTTCACAACAGATTTAGTCAATTACAGGTATTTGATTTTTTACTGTATTATAATGTTGCTAGTGGACAAACTATCATTACTGTAGATGAAATGCTCTGAGGGGTTGAGATTATGTTTCTAGAGCAAATTATAATGTACCAATTCACATAACAGCCATTGCAAATATATGGATGTAAGCGACCTTAGTGATTGCACACTAGGTGCTGTTTGTGACACAGTCAACAGTGTATAAAGGTACATTTTTATTGTGAAGTAGCAGCACTGTGTGTCATTGCAGGGGAGTACACTAAGTGAGACAACACAACGTTGACAGAAGCCAACCACGTATGCAGCCTTCAACTGGCCACAAATACGCCGCCCTTCTAGAAAGAGATTTAATCAGTATAGATACTACAGTGCTAATGTGCTGTGGGTGAAACAGTAGGTGGTAAAAGGTTAAACGTGGTTATATTGTTATTATTTGGTCATGGTCTGCCCAAATTAAACTTATTGGTCTCCTTTTGATCTTTAGGTCTTTGTGATACATTTTGGCAAATCATTTTCGAAGATATACTGACTTTTTAATTTATTTTCCATCTTTCACTCTTGTAACGCATTGTGTCTGGATTATTTTAATTTAAGGTTGTGATTTTTCAAAAAGGGACAACAATGACTGCCAAGATGACAGTCTAATCTATTAATACACATATGAAATGTTCATAATGCATGTAGTTTCCATGGTAATATGTGCCCCTGGAAGTTGTACATAGTGCTAATGTTCTGTGACGACCCAGTGGGAGTTAAATGTTAAAGGTGGAGAGATGACCTGTTTTCAAAGCAAAGGTATGTCATGTGACATACACTCTAAGGAAAGACAAAACAATAATCTTCCCACCAAGATGATACTTTTTGTAAAGGACAATTTATTAACAGTTCATAAACAGTGATAGCATACAAATCCGATAGAAAGTCAATAAATATATAGATGTAAATATAAATATAAATATAAATATGTAGAGATTACAGGATCATGAAATGACACATCAGCATAAATATAAATATGTAGAGATTACAGGATCATGAAATGACACATCAGCGCAAATATCACTAACTGATATGAATGTAACAGAGTGAACAAATGACATCAAGTCATGTCAATTTCCTTTGCAGCTCAGATAATAACTTAGATTAAAAACAGTCAACAGACCACCACAACATAAGAGCTGAACAGGAACATGAGTGAGTCAACACTGAGATAAGGATGTGCGTGCGTTGCAATAAGAACAACAATGAACAAAGAACTTTCTTTGAAAAACAACAGCTGCTATGGCTCCCAAACTCGCCAAAACCTGAAAAATTTAACAGAATTTTCAAATAGGGACAGTTATGTTGGTTGCTGGTGGCGCTCCATTACAATCTCTTACAGTTCTGACATTTAATGGGGGAGTGTGGCCGATGTCGTCCGGGATTAATCAGAGGAACTTTGCCTTTAGCCTTATGACCCATTGCCAGGACACAGAGGCTGTCGTTGTCCTTTTTGAACAAATGTATGAAATTCGCACACGTTGACAAAACTTCTGAGCTGGCGTGGACTGTACTGTACTGAGTGAGAGGGAAAGGGGAAAAGGACGGAGAGAGCGAAAGAGAAGTGGGTAAAATGTCAGCGCATAGTTCTGACAAAAGGATCGTTGTGGAAGCAGTTGGTGAATGCGGAAGTCCTGTGACATCACAACATCATAAAGTCCTTTGCCACCGGGTAGTCCCTAATGTTATAAGGTTCAACAAGGGGGTGGAATGGCGGGAGACTCATTAAGCCTTCATGTGTGAGTGTGTGTGTGTGTGTGTGTGTGTGTGTGCTTGTGTGGATGACAAAGCTTCTTGACGAGGTACAAATGAAAAATACTGAGAATTTCCAAATGAGCAATATGTGTGTATGAGCAAGAATCCACAGTTAGATGTGCGTGGATGTAATGCTGTACAGAAATCAGCAGCGATGTCACTGCACGAACCGGATTCGACCGCCATCAGATATAAAATTGCCTTCATTGCAATATAGCAGTATTGTTTTGAGTAGTATTGAGTAATAGTCATCTTCACTATTCCATAGAACACTGCAGTTTTTCAGTTGATCCTTTTCCCTCGTGCATCCTGCCTCCCCCCCTCGCACGCTCCCTCTCAGCCCCCGGAGAGAGAGCCGGCTGTGGGGGTGAAGGAGAGCAGAGAGGCCCCTCTGTCTGCCGCTTTATTCTCCGTCTCATTAAAACAGTGGAGCTGTGTTCAGACGGGGGCTTAAGGGCAAAATAGAAATGGAATGTGCATATGTGTGTGTTTGTCTATATGTCAGTATATACTATTGTGTAGCTTATGCATTTCTGCTTTATTAAGCCAGAACTATACGTTAACTTTTCCTTTGTACGGGTGTGCTGTAACAATGCTTTTTATACATCCTTTAGTCTTCGTCTGATCTCCCACACCACCGACCCTTTGTCCTTTTTTTCATAGTTTCTTCTCGCTTTCTATTCCCTCCTTCCATCTCTCACTCTTCCATTCTTTCTTTGTCCTGCTGTTTCCTTCCTTTTCATAATTTTCTCCCGCATTTTCAAGTTCTGCTGCCTCAGCAATCCACAGACGGCGGTGACTTTAAACTTTCCTTTCTCACGCGCGTGCACACTCACGGAGGAGGCCAATCAAACGCAGGCCCGGCTCATACGGTTTGTGCGGTGACAATAAATAGATGAATTGAAAGTATCAAAGGAAGCTGTAACCACCCAGAGAGCAGTGAAGAATAGCGTGTGTTGTTAACAGTGTGCGACCCCATGTGTGTGGTGTTTACGTGCAAATTAGTGCGTGTCTTTCCCTCCCTTTAGTCTTTAAAGCCTTTATGAGCTGCTCGATTACTCAGAAACTTTACAATGGAGACCCATTAGCCAGATGTCTGTGTGTGTGCGCGTGCTGACTAAGCAACCTTGTAGCTCACTGGAAAACTCTTTGAAGTGACAGATCAGGATATTACAGGATTTCAAAGTGTGTGTGTGCTAACTGACGTGTTGAGAATAGAGTACATTGTCTTTGTATAGAACATTGGTCCACCCACACTCCAAAGTTCTTACTGTATCACCATGGGTTCATCGTTTTCATTTTCCTGGTGTTGTTGAGTCGGGGCCGGGGCCCGGCGGACTGCGCCGCCGCTGCTGAGGAGCGTCAGGGGCGGACGAGAGGCCTTAGCAGGAGGGGGTCCCATGGAGGAAAAGGAGGAGAATGTGTGGGAGGAGGAAGAGGGGAAGGGAGCCACAGTGGCCCTGACCTTGCTGTTCGCTCCCACTGTGCGACCCTGGTTTCGTGGAGACAACAACACACAGCCATTATATTTCAAAAACGTCTTTATACTTTTTGAAAACACTTGTTTAAAGGTCAGCAAATTCTGGAGAAGGCTTGTAGCTTTTTGTCGAAATCAGTGAATATCTCCTCATGATCAGAAACCGGTCCGTACTGTTTGTGTTAAAAATCAGGTTTTAATACACAGCCTAGTCTCTGTAAACTTGTATGTATACAAAGGGGCCACCGTAGCTAGCAACACGCTTGGTATTAACATTGGTTAGGATTGCTTTTCAGCGCACACACACAGTTTGTACAGGTTGCAGATCATGAGGTGATATTCAGGAGACATCTTTGGCAACAAGCATGCTCCAGAATGGCTGACTTCACCTTTAATGCAATTAAGAATGCTATTTAAACAAGACAATTAATTGCCAACTTTGACTAAATATTGAGCTGTGAGCTTTTGATGTCTTCAACAAGAAAGAAAGAGTGATTCAAAAGAGAGGAAGATGAGGAGGCTTGGAAGGAGGTAAAGATAAAAAAGAGAGATAAAGAATTTGAGAAGAGGAAGACATGGAGGCTACTTATAAACACGCTAACAGCTACGGCTTGAGTTCTACTGTAGTGAACAGAAAGAGAGCAAGCCAAAGAGCAGAACAAAACAAAAGCAGAAAGGACGAACATTTTTCTCTCTGTGTTTTGCCACTGCAGTGAACTATTTGCATGTCAGCAGCCTTATCAACCCTGATGAGTCACACTGCCAACAGTCCCACACTCTCAGATTGCAGTAGGCCTCGGTTGACATAACATAAATAACATAGAAGGATGAAATGTTAAGATCTTTGAAAGTGGGACTCTGTAAAATTGGGATACCTACTATTATTTTCTCTAGAACTTTCGCCAGACTCCTCGAAGGACACTTATTTTATTTTTTGGTTCAGTAATGGCATGTCAGCTTGTTTTATCAGTGTGTATAACTCACTATGAACTCACTATAAAATCAAACAACAGTGTGATTCACACAGCCTATTCATTGAGATAATCTTATCTTTTCCTGTATCAACATTTTACTTTTGGTTGCACTGAAACCAAGTTTTGCCCAGGGTTGTTATAATCAGGGGTGGAATACAATATGTACATTTAGTAAAGTACTATACTTAAGTACATTTTAGGTGCTTCTAGGGAAATATTGTACTACATGTATTACATGTTACTAGTCATTTTTCAGATAAATAGATTAGAGACAAAATCCTGACAAGTTTATGAAATGAAAGAGCACTGTTAAAGATGAGCCACTGATTCCCGCATTTTTTGCTCTTGATTAAAAAATTATCCAACATATCAAGGCGAAGATGCTGCTTACACACCAATGCATTTGACAGCATGTAACACTCACAGAGGATACTTTTAATGTTAAGACCTAATGTAACTCGACCTGATAACAACTTCTGTACTTTTTACTTAGTATTTAACTAAAATAGACCCAACCGACCACTAACACACACACACACACACACACACACACACACACACTGGGGACTTCTGAGGTCTTTACTGCAACAACACAGATAACAGCAACCTCTGATCAATGAACTTTTACTTATACTTCTGTTCCTGATTGCCAAGCCTTTGCTGTTAGTTTTGGGATTATAAAAAAAACTCCTGAATTCAATGAAAACTACCTGCTTTTCTTTCAAATGATTCACTTCTCTTAATGTGAAAAATTAAACACATCATATTACTAAAGGGCTGGTTTATGCTGGTGTGGAGTGCTTCCATCTATTGAGTAAATACGGAAGTGAGAAGTGAGGAGGACCTTGCATTAGTAAAGCAAACACTCCCTCCCATGCACACATCTTTAATGAGGTTTATAAAAAAATATTCTTTATGAAATTGTCCTTGGCTCATGAACTCAGCTTGGTTCTTGTGCTCATTTATAAAAGCATCACAAGCTGACCTTTAAACCATCATAAAGCTGTTGTGTTTACCTGCCGCGGCTGTCTGCTGCCTGTGTTCTTAGTGCCCTCTAGTGGCTGTGACTGGTCTCTCTTGGCAGCTGCTGGTTGCATACTGGAATCAAAATAATGACCTTATAGTTAACATCTTTATTCACTTTTCTATTTATTCTTACACAATCATCGCTGCCATACTCATGTGTTGAATAACCATCACCAGTATTTTCATCACAGCCTTAATGGCCATTGTGAAGAGAGGAGGTTATGTCATTAACCTCTACATCCATTATATGTAATATGTAATAACAAATATAGTTCCAAACATTTTCACAATTAGTGAACAGGTTCATTTGCATCCCATCAACCCTCCTCTGACCTGTATGGGTAGCGTGGCTGTGAGAGCAGGGTTCGACTCCTGAGGTGCTGGTACAGGTTACTGCTCAGAGTCAGAGGGTTGAAAACAAACTCCTCATCCAGCTGAGTGAGACAACGCTGAAGAGAGAAACAGACACAAGACATACATCAATCTGGGCTCATGTTTGTGGGCTTTGAAAATGTGTACACTGTTTATACTTTGGTAACAGGCCCAAAAATGTAAAATATACAATATACAATAATAAATTCTATCTCTTATTTGGTGATGAACATTTGAATAATTTATCAATTTCAGAACAAAAACTAACGCATATCATATAAAACATATAATATAATAACTTAATATTGAGAACATGATAAGTAGAATTTATGTTCCACACATACTGTACTTGGGAATTCTGATTTCATTTTCAAAATTCATATTCCTTAACTCTAGCTGTCAGTTTTTCTTCGGTGCATATTCTATCAGATATGTGATATCATAGCAGGTGAAGAGAGATCTATTTTTTTCATCAGTGCCATATTCAATTCCTGGTGTCAGGTTATGCCTTGGTGAGAAAAACGTATCTATTTCTGCCTCTGTGTTGTGGTTTGGCTCTGTTTACTGCTATTACTTATTTTACAATGAACTTGGGTTGCCTAACCTGTACGACCTGCAGAGCATCAGGTGCAGGGTCCTGAGTGGAGACAGGCAGTGAGCAGGGCAGCAGCAGCTCCCTGGAGGCCACAGGCTTCATGAGGAGGGAAAGAGTCGGGGATGGCTGCAGGATGTAGTGAGAAAACACACCTGTGTAGCACACAAACATGCACACAAAGGGCGTGTGAGTGAATTCACAAGGACTGATATATTTGTTAAACTTTCTCACACGCACACACACACACACACACTACAGACCAGAGCCTCCAGCTGTAGACCTCTGTGTGGGTTCCACCTGCAGTAACAGGAACAGTTCACGGCTCTGCAAGGGAAACAGATAAAACAAATGATTTATCTGTATTGCACAGGGGAATACTGTGAATGTTACAAGTTGTCAATGAGAGGGTTTAACAGGCCAGCTAAGGAGAAGAGGAAGGAGAGAGATATTTTACTGTAAGAAGTTTTGTTTAAAGGGGAAAATACATCTGGCTTGCTTAGTGTAATGCTGCAATCTAAAATTTCTAAATTGTAGAGAAAGTTGACTTGATCAGACAGTTACAGTAACACATGCACACACCCTGAGTGTGTGGCAGAGAGCGTGGAACAGGTTGTGGTTGCTCTCCATTTCATCCCAGTCCATCTTCCAGCAGGTGGAGGGGCGGATTACCAGTGGCAGGCCGTACAACACACTCTCACAGACCCCGTCTGCACGCAGAGTCCTTCAACACACACACACACACACACACACACACACACACACACACACACACACACACACACACAAATCGTCAAATGTTTGACTTCAAAGAAGATGTGATCGAGATCCTGACACAGGGAATGACATCATCCCTGTGACCGTCCTCAAGCTCCATTTCAATGTCACTGCTGTAAATCATGACTCATCAGTATGTAAAGCACACAAACAAACACACACACACAAACACCCATTACACAATTACTTTCCAAAAAACTGGTATGCAAAACAGGGACACACACTCACAACCATACAGTATACCCTACTGCAGCTCCTGAAAATGCAAAGTCAATGCAAATTAGGGAAAAAGAAGATGAAACAGTTCGGCCTGCATGTCTGCTTTCTATCATCAGTGGAGAAAAGTTTGTGTAGAGATAAAAATAGACTTACATGGATGCATTTGGTTATAGCTCAACAAGACTCTTACATGGCAATTTCTTTGCACTCTCAACACAACTAGGAGTTTTAAAGTGTTTTCCAGCACCCAAGCAGATGACAAAGGAGACTCTGACCCTGTTTCCATCTGGGATTAACATCTGACTTTTTGAATCTGGTTAAGTGGACAGCTCTCAGTCCGTGTGTTCCCACTTGTATTTTCAAATGTGACTTCTTTGTCTACTTGTGATCCGATTCCATTTACCCGCGCTGTATTTAAATCAACACGCACATCATTTCCGTTTGCATTGCTGTTTTTAACCGTTGGGGTTCAAACAAGTAAACATACAGGGCTGTACAGTGCCACAGTTTTAATCGCATTTGCTATTAAAATGTATTACGTGCAAAGATAATTACAAGTCTAGGTTGACGAGATAGGCTACTGTCTCATTTAGACAAGGAGGAGCGATGCACAACACTGCTTAGAGGGCTCTACATTAACACTCGCCAAATGCGGGAAATATCATAGCTAGTATATCAAAATAAAAACTCTTAGGCGAGCAAGTTATTACGCCTCTTTGGCTGGTGAAAGATGTGTGTTTGCTGGGCGGCTTTTCTAACGTCTGCTACACTCTTGTCACCACCACCAGTAGCCTACACGGCTTTCTGTATGCAGTTAAGATACTGCATATGCCAACAGAATATTTCCTGTGCGCCTTCACATTAAAAGCCTGTTACTAGCCAAATGCGAGTTGACTTTTATTCTTAAGCAGATAAGAACAGGAAGTCGTTGCCTTGCAGCTCTCCAGTCAATAGCAGCGATTTCCGTGTTTTCAGATTTACGCAGTGAAATGAAAACAGAGGACAGAAAGCTTGTCATTTGCAATACTGGCGGATGCAACTAACGTTCATGAGGCTTCTATAAAAGCTGCATTTTTAACGTATTTCCGCTCAGGCAGGGGGCGGCAGTTGAGTAGGAGGTCCCTAATGTGGATAAAAACCACATTGGTGTTCCCACCACCAAATGAATGCGGACACAACTGTCACAACGGACGTAAACCACCTCCGAATGTGGTTTTTGTGATCCGATCTGAATGCGTCTTGAGCGTGTTTTAGAGCTTTATTCATGTGATCCGATTACAAAAGTCAGATGTTAATGCCAAGTGGAAACGGGGTCTCTGATGTGATGGGAGAGTTCCATCTAATAAATATTCCACTTCTCCCTGCTTTCAGAATAGAGCCATTCAGAGACACACGCAGGGTTCTACTGAATACACACAATGCAACACACATGAACACATTATCACACAAACACACACACACGCTTCATATCTCCCTCACAAGGAAGCATCGATGGGCCTTGAAAGATAGTGAATATACAGTTACATTCTATGTTCAAACACATGGCTTTGAATGAAATTACTTTTGACTGGTTGTAATGAAAGGATTGAATCAACAGATTGACACACATTCATTCCCAGCCGCACTGTCTCTTACTTGATCACTTTAAGTCTCTGTGGCGCTATGCTCTGATTGGTTGTTCCCTTGGTGGAGGGCAGGAAGTCCCGGACACTCTCGGTCTTCACTCCCAGGTTGGGGCTCAGGGGGATGAGAGCGGGGCTGATCAGACGCTCCTGCATGTCACACTTCAAGCACACTGCACAGGTGACAAAATGCCATAACAAAACATGTGAACTGAATCTCAATTCACATAGATCATTCTGTACTTATTGATTATTATTGTTATTGATCCATACACAAACTAGTCTTGTCAAGGAAAATCAAGAGCATCCACGGTGCTAATAAACTACTACTACTAGACATACAGGATGTAGGTACAGTATATGATGGTGTGCAGTGGCTGTACCTGGAACTGGCGTGTCCAGGGAACTGGGCAGCAAGAGGTGGAGGTGCTCCCTGTCTCCTCCCTGCTCATGAAGCCACGCCTTAAACACCGTCTCCATGGCGAAGGCGCTGTTTTCCACCCGTTGCAGGTCGATCTCCGTTCCCAACATCAGACATTCTGAAGGCGGACGCACACAGACATCGATATTTGGATTAAAAGAAGATCCTTATGACAGAGAATCTGAATGTTGCTAAAGCTAAAAAAAAATTGTGTTTTCCAAACCCGTGTTTTACACAGACATCAGGTGCAATAAGGAATGGTTCAAAAAGGCAACAGAAACCATTCCTTTAGCTGTGCGTGCCTTGCCTTGAGCCTGAGAATGAGGCAACAAACTTCCTTCAAATACATTTCAGGGGGAAATCAACATGTCTATCTATTACCACTAGATGGAAGCAAAATCCAATTAACAAAATAGCCCTGTTTCTGGGCAGACACTGAACACTTTGAACTTGTTGCCATCTGAAGGCCTCAGAGTCTTTGTATTAAGCCTTCTTAAGCTTGACTGCATGAAGAAGCCCTGCCACTGTTGCCCTAAGGCAGGGGTGTCAAACAAATTTTGGTTCGAGGGCCACATACAGCCTCTCTGATCTCAAGTGGGCCGGACCAGTAAAATAATGGAAAAATAACGTACATATGTCAACTCCAAATATTTAGCTTTGTTTTTCAGTAATATGCTTTATCACTCAGCCTACATATGTAACCTACATTATCACGGATCACAAGGGATCTCTGTACCCCCCAGGAAATGTCTTAGTAAAGGTTGCTGCTGGAAATGGGAATAGGAGGTGCGGCGCGGAGCGCCTCAGCAAAAATTTTGGGGGTATTTTGCTCAAAGATGCCAATACGCACTAATAAAATAAACAACTGTTTATTTGAATACACAAATACAACAGGCACAGACCTTACAGTTGTCCAATTTTGTTTACTATATGTACAGGTACACATTTTGTGCAAACATGCAGACAGTACAAAATACAATTAAATAAAAGTGCAACTTCTACTGTTTCGATTTATTTTTAAATACAGAGGTTATTGGTTGTTTTGGAATACGTTTTTCCCAATTTAATTTAATTTTAATTGAACTTACTTTTTTTTAAATGCTCAGAAATGTGTGCTCTACAAGTCGCGAGCCGGATGTTTGACACCACTGCCTTAGACACTTGACACAATCAATCATCAATATTAGCATGCTATTTAGCCACATATATTGGCCTATTTACAGCCCTCAGAAAACTGACAGCTCTTCTTAGATGCAAGTTCATCAATTCATGGCTTAAAATCCTGAGCTGTAGAACGTTCAGCAGACATTCCTAGCTGTAAGCCACGTAAGTTTCCTAACAGTTGGGAGCGTATGCTACGTGCAGATATGGCTCCATGAAGAATTTCTTTTCAGAATTGATTCAAATTGGCCGAATTGGCCTTGAGTTTGACACATGTGCCCTAAGGGGAAGAAGCAGGGCTGCATTTGTGGATGAGAACGGACTTGTTTTTAGCGAAGGCAGACTATACAGAGAAAACGCAGCCTGTGTAAAAGAGGTCCATACTCAAACTAGTCTGGCTATTTTTAAGATGTTACTTTGATGCTCTGTCTCTTAGTCCACAGAGTCCCACTTATCATTACGGAAAAGGAAAAGAGACCCTATGGCCTTGCCCCACCCTCCTCTCCTGATCTCTCTGTGTTGTCATTCCCTAATGTCCATTTATTATTGCAGACTAGACACAAACCTTACAGAACGCCCCTCTACTCCTTTACCCCTCTATCTGGCGTTTAATACTTAACGACCCATCGGGAGATAACTAATGGGAGTAGAGGGAGAGGAGAGGATCAGGAGGCACTGTGAGAGGGAAGGGAGGATACGTAAACATGGAGGAGAGGTTGACAGCGAATGTTGGATATTACTGAGAAAGAGCAGGGAAGATGGATGAGGAAAAGATTTAGTATTTAAAATCTTCCTCTGCCAGGAACGTTTAGGTGGGGGGAGAGAGAGAAACTTTAAATACCTAGAATGAAATATGTCATTGCTGAAATCTGTAATAGGAGGCTACAGTACGGAAGCTATTCTTGGTTCTGGGCCAAACTTTTCCAGAAGTACCTGATCCAGAATTAAGTACTTGATCCGAGGGGAGAGAACTGTGTTTGGGTTTTTTTTTTGCTATGTAGACATTTACTGCTGAGTGAAAGCAAGAAGGATGAAGGAATGGAGAGAGAGAAAGAGATCATTTTAAGAGGATAACAAAGCATGTACAATGGCACTTTTGCTTTCCCCTTATATGTGTCAAAATTTTAAGCTTTCAATTTTGATAAAAGTCACGTTGCCCTTAATATGGATTAAGAGCTGGTGGACAAAGACATAAGATATACAGTCAACTGAGGAGGACAGGGAAGATAAAGAAGGCACATGTTTTAGCTGTTATGGAAATGGCGATGCAGAGATTAGAGAAAAAAACTTAAGAGAAGGCAGGGAAACGGGTTGAAGAAAAATCAATTGTCATTCCCTCAGATAATGTATGTCTGGGGAGTGGGAATGGAAGGAGGAGGAGGCTGAATAAGTGAGAGAGAGAGAGAGAGAGGGAGAGAGAGAGAGAGAGACATACGCAAGTTGGTATAGATAAGAGAAGGAAAAAACAATAAATTACAAAGAGAGCAAGATCAAGAGGGAGAGGGAGTAAAGACAGCGGGATAATGAGATGAAGAGATGGATGGTGGCTGATGGACGATGGACAACAGCGTCAGAAACACTTGTAACAAGACCAAGGAGTGTGTATCTGTGTATATGTGTGTGTGTGAGAGAGAGGGTGTGGTTTTAAGAATGCAAAGGGAGTAAGTGAGCTTTGTTGCCTCTGACAGCAGCATAAAAAACTCAAGACAGTCCATCTTGTGTGTGTGTATGAGTGTGTGTGTGTGTGTGCGCGCGTGCGTGTGTCATAATGGTCCCCACAATGCAATACATCACTGACTGAGGACATTTGGTGAGCATAGTTAACCTCCACGACTTGTGCGTTCGGCGAGACAGTGATGCGACGTGATGTGTGAAGGGATGGCGTCTGTGTGTTCCCCTCAGCTTATCCTACTTCATGAAGAATGTGTTTACACTGCTAAATCCTCCAACAGATGGCTCTCCGTCTGAATATACTGAGTTCATAACGTGTGTGTTTACTGCCGATATGAAAGATTAAAAAATATATACAAAACAATTATGTGTTTTCATTGGTCTCTCCCCAGCACTATCTCTACACGCCTCTTAATCTTGGCCTGTGTCCTCTCTTTTGCTCTGTAAGTTTAAGAGCCAATCCAAGTGGCCCTATCACCTACAAGTCTAATTGCGCTCCTGCATCTCATTGGCAGCCCTCTCTGTCTGTTTGTTTGTGTGTGTGTGTTTGTGTGTGTTGGGGGGGGGTCTGTATATATGAGAAGATGGAGTGTGACACACATGCTGAGGTAGGTGGCAGTTGAATCTCATTACGTGTGTGTGTGTGTGTCTGTCTTATAAGTTAACAAGCACAAACACGAGTGAGTGAGTGAGTGAGTGGCAGTATTTCAGACTATTTACTCCACAATCACATACATTCCTATATCTATTTATGTTTAAATTACTTTTGGTGAGCATAGTGAATCATTTTGGGAGCTACTTTGCTCAGGAGTTGATAGAGACCAAAACAAAGCTGAGAGAGGGGAGTGAATATTCCACAACACGACTTACAACATGCTAATATTGGTCAATGTCTGCTGAATGTGAAAACAGGCAGATAGCTGTTGGCTAAAACCTTCATACTGCTTATACTTTTTAAGTTGAAGATATGTAATTATTCTGTTTACAGCTTTTTCTGCAATTTAAATAATTCAACTAATGTTTTTAAAATAAATAAAGGGAGATGTGCTTTAGAGTATGCCAAACAGTAGCATGTCATATTGGTTTAACTATTGGGGAAGAACCTGGACTTTTTCATTTATATCCTCTTAAAACCACAAGACCACCAAGTTGCCTTGAAGCCTCTATGCCACATGTGTTGTAACAGTTGAGGCGGTTTAGATTTTAACGGCAGGAACTGAGTTCCCGCTGCTGACTCATCACATCCCTGGATACACATACTGTATGCCTAAGAGGACAGCTGCTAATGCCTTTGCGTGCTCACTCGTACATTAGCACCTCACTAATGATCGGAGGGTTCTTCCTGTCCAGATAAGTCATTTATGATTACATAATGGATGAGTGATTTCAAGGTTGGGATATTTTTTACACCTCTGCCAACGGGGTAGAGTCTTTTAATTTGAAACTTGACTGTGGGGAAAATATTCCAAATATTCCAAATAAAAACCACTTAAAACCCAATAGAACATCAGTGTATCAGTGCTCCCCAACCAGTTGGGCAACTATTTTTGCTTATCAAATCGGTATCTGGAATAATATAAAAACACATAAATCACTCTGGGGAGATCACTACCTCCCCTGTCTTATGTAACTGATGTGTCCTCCCTCTCAGTGTCTTCTTCTTATTGACCATATCTGTGCTATTTCGTTTCCTGACCCCCAAACCAACCCTGGCCCACGCCCAGTAATGGTTCTCTTTACTGTGCATTAGGAAATGTGCATCATCCTCATGACCATCGACCAACGTAACATTAGAACATTAGCTTGTGTGGGGCAATTAGTGATGCAGTAAGCCAATACAGTACAAGAAGAGGAAGCAGAGCACTGCTCTTGAACCCTGATTTGTTACTCTTTAATGTAGATATGGATCAGAATTAACTGATACAGCTAATGGACACCGAAAAGATAGTAGTAATGGAGAATTACTCTGAAGTTCTCTAAATTTAAAATTCAATACTTTGGAATTGTTCATGATGAGGAATTCACTTTACTTGATCCAATTTAAGGTCTCTTGCAAGGCGTTTTTATCCATTGTCAGAACTTTCATGTAGATTCATTGTAGCATTGTATTGATGATATGAAATGAGAATATTTAGAACATAATGGTTTCCCCTGATTGTGGTCAGACGCGGAAAAGATAAGAAGCTAAATAGCTATTGAGTTAGATTTGGAAGGAAATGAGCTTCTTTCTAATTGATACTGAGTGAATTCTTACAGGGGTTGTTCTCTTTCATTAAAGGATAATTCCAGCTTGGCCCTTATTTTTTAGGTTTGACCATCAACACTTTTGGTTGAACTAGCATTGTACTCACCAAAATTGCTTTAAGCTATCCTTATGTCACTAAAAAGTACTTTTGAGTTGTTGCTGACGCGTAAATATGAACGTTTTCCACAACGCCTTTCTAACTGATGCTTATATCCTATTAGAGAATCTCTCTAAATTCATAACGTTACTGTTTTTATATAATCCAAATAAAAATATGCGGGTGATGCAAAACAGTGTTATCAAACTAAAGCATCCCCTGACACAAACATCAGAAAGTTAACATGACATGAAGGAAGCGATGATGAATGTCTGCCTGCGGAATTTCCCTCCAACATCCACATTTCACTTACAGAGCAACGATAACAACACACACTCTGTCCTTGTTGGTCAGTGTGACTGTGTGAGCATTAATGATGAATAGCTCATTGATGTAGCTTGAGACTGTGAAACATAAAGACATTGATCATCTGGCCCTAAACAAAGGTACTCGACACACCAGCGGCTGTGTGACCTAATTGCCTCAAAGTCACTTATGATAAAGACATGCGGTCATGGAGACAATCTAAGCAGTCGGACGCTTGAAAAGGACAAGAGGACGAGGGGAGGCAATAACAGCACCCTTATCTGGCTGTCATCGTAGAGGGCGAATAAGGAGAGAAGAGAAATAAGGAGGAGACGTTGTGACACATACTTGAAAGAAGGTCAAACAAAGGGGACATACTTTTATGGTTACGGTTACGACCTTCTACGTGTTAGGACATATAAATCCTGTTATGGATCAGTAGATCGAGAGAAGTTTATGCCATGCCTGCTGGTTTCAAGCAGAATCTGGAAACAGGAGAGGGTTGGATGGAAGAGAAGGAGTTGGACACTCAAGAGAGGAGAGCAGCTGGGGGGCGCCTTTAGCTCAGTCGGTAAGGCGTCCCCCTCCCGGGCCGGGCCCAGCACCGTACCCGGGTTCGATTCCCGCCCGCGGTCGTTCACTGCATGTCACTTCCCTCTCTGCCCCATTTCACCTCTGTCTCTCTGCACTATCAATAAAAGCATAAAAATGCCCAAAAAATATCTTAAAAAAAAAAAAAAAAGAGAGGAGAGCAGCTGGACGACCTCTTTGAAGCATATGTGAATTCATACAAAGAAGGAAGGACAGAGCAGACCTATATAAGGAGGTGCAGAGACGAGATGGAAGCACGGTTGAGAGATTGGAGAGGCGATAACAAATAACAAACCTCTTAAAGAGAAGGGAAGAGTGGCCTTGTTTTCCTTAAGTGGCTTAAAAGCCGAGATGAAAGACACACGCGGTCTATCTGTGCGGGCTCAGACGCAGATAAAGATGACGGAAGGGGAGATAGAGTTGGGACACAACTCGAGGAGCAGGTGGTCGGACAGAGAGAAGAGTGGACACAGAAGAGAGGAAATGAGATGAAAGTAGAGCAGGAAGTAATGGAGAGTGTGTTGAGAGAGAAGGAGACTTAGAGAGTGATATTTGGAAGGCAGAGACTGCATGGGAGATTATCTTATCTTTTATGCTTTAGATTCAAGAGTTGTGTTGCCTACAGCATATAAACACACCTAAGGCAAATTAAGTCAATAATAAAGATGATGAGTTTAATGTCTGCTGTGATGGTGATAAGGCAATCCTAGTATGGTGTGTCCCTGCCTAAAAAGCACTGAAATTAAAACATTTAGCATATTTTAAGCAACAAAAGTAGTGTTTCAAGGAAAATAAATTTGGATAGATCACGGCCATAAAATCTCTTTTTATGACTCATGTTTGTTACAGAAGGTTGGTAAGGCCCTATGAAAACAGTTTTATTTTTTTCTCCAAAATAAAGTTATTACACTCAAATTATGTCAAATTTCGCGGGGTTCCATGTTAAATACTAGATTATGTTTTTAACATCAAGCATCGTGATTTTGTCGTTGTTTTCGTTAGCGCAGAAATCATAGGGCCCTGAGTTAGGATGGCGTATCAGTTTAGTGTTATCCCTTTTCTTTTAAACTATAGAGACGGAATATGATTGACAGAGAAGTATATTGGCAAATCTGACTATGCAGCTAGTGGGAAAATGGAGAAAAGAAAGTGCAAGTACAATGGCTGGCTGTTAATGTTTAGTAGCTGTGAGCCACTCTGAAGAAGCCCTTAACTTCATTTTCTCTATAATTCTCTTTCCACTCACTGTTTTGTCCTTTCTTCAGGACACCATCTGTTGATCTGAACGAACCATAAAGAAAGAGAGGGAGAGGGATAACTGAAACGGCTCTCTTGGCTGCAATCTGCAACCACAAAGACCCCACCCTATTACATTCAACTATCAACTTGTTTTCTGTTCAGGCGGTACGGTAATGTTTCTCATGATCTTTTGACACATTTGGCTGACGACAGTTAAACAGTCAAGCTGAAATAAATAAATAAAAGTTTAATATGGGGATAGGCTGACAGACAGACATGGTTTTTTGGAGGGGTGTTGTGTGCACAGTAAGTGTGTGCATGATGCAGAGCAAGCAGCCATCTCTCAGTGTGGGACTAATAGGTTCCATATCCTGGTGTGAAGAGTGATGCCAGTCTCCATCTGCACCACCACCTGCCGCTCTCTAACGTCACACAGAGGTGTCAACAGCCTGACCTTGGCACCGCGTGTTTGCCATGTGCTACTGAAATTCATTCATCTTCACTATCAATCATTTAAAATAGTCTTTACATTTAAATAAATAAAACTACAGATAATAGGAATATAGTCAGTAATATGTCTTCTGTGTGTGTGTGTGTGTGTATGTGTGTGTGTGTGTGTGTGTGAGTGAGTGTGTGTGTGCTTCCTGACTGTGTGAATGTTTTGCAGTAGCTGCCGTTGGGTGTGTGAGAGTGCAACAGCAGGTCTGGGTGGGGTTTCCTCCTGAGAACCTCTGTGCACTTTGAACCACCACCACACACTAAACTGATCTAGCTGACTACGATGGAAAATTAACTGAATGAAATAGGCAAAGAGAGTGAGAGGGAGCGAGCGACCCTGGGTTGAATGACTGCAGGTGTGTTGTTGTTATACTGGCTGAGAAGGAAAAGTCTTGCGGAAAGTTGTTTTCACACAGCAGCAATTACAGAAAAATGTAGGAATGGTGTTTATTAACATCCCACAGGAGTTGGGTTTACACTGGGATCAGCTGCACTAAACTGAACCACTGAGCAGAAAATCCCATCAATAAATGTTGTAGTTAATCCCAGGGTAACATGCATATATCATGACATGATGAATTACAAACTTAAAAAAATAAATTAGATGAATAATATAAAAGGGTTTATGGGACTTTCAAGAATTTTGATGATTAAATAGAACCAACGTTTCAATGGTAAATGGACTTGTATAGCGCTATATCTCCGTTTATCACAGACCCAAAGCGCTTTACATTGTTTTTGTACACATTCACCCAGTCACACACACATTCATACACCGATAGCAGCAGCTACCACGCAGGGTGCTAAGCTAACTAAGCTAACTATCGGGAGCAATTCGGGGTTCAGTGTCTTGCCCAAGGACACTTCGACATGTGGCGGGGAGACGGGGGATCGAACCTCCGACCCTGCACACCAGAGGCAAACTCCCTACCCACTTCGCCACTGCAATGCTTGGCTGCAGTGGCAGGAAAGTAACAAAAAGAGGGAACTTTTTATGAAAAATACTTTTGGAAAATACAAATAAAGTGAAGATTTGTTTAACGGCTAAATATTAATTTCACGTAAACTTTAATACTACTTCAGAGTAGTTTAAAGTCGGACAAACCTTTTTTTTTGCAGAGAGTAGGATGAGAAGATGAATATAAACATGAGGTTAGAGCCTACAGATTAGCCTAGTTTAGCATAAAGACTGGAAACAGCTATCTTGGCTTTGTCTGGAGGGAGCAAAATCTGCCCCACAGCACCTCATAGAGGCTGTTTATACGACAACACGAAACGGTGCATACGCAAAAATATTTTCGCGGATGCACTATATCATTTACATGAAAACAGCAAACGCTGGCATGAAACCGCAAGTTTTTGAGATCAACTCCCAGGGAGGATTTTTTGGAAAACACAACGGTTTTGGTTTCTTGTAAACACCGAAACCATTTTCCCTGGTAACGCTGTCGTCACGGCTCCACTTCACGTATGGTAGTCTATAACATTTGCTGTCAAAATACCCACGCGCCAGTTATAAAGTTAGAAGACAACATAACATGCAAGGTCTCTCCGCGGCACCATCACTGTGATCAGCGGAGAGTGTCGTGCAGATGTAACCCAGGGTTACATAACACCTTTTAATTTAATCAGAATTTAATCAAAACCCATAGAATAGTTGTTACTTGTCAGTGGGAAATACATAGTTTGTGTATATTGTCGTTTTAAATAGTGACACAAAAAAAAAACTGATAGAGATATAAGAGAAAAGTATTGCAATGTGCATTTATTTGATGGTTTTCTGATTAATATGGTGTGATTTGTTTAATCACCTGTCAATTAAAAAGATCGCTTGGCAACTGTTCTGGCTCAGTAGCCAATAAGAAATTAGACCCGCCTCTTCTAACCGTCAGTAGACGGCAGCTACGGTGATTCTTCCTTTTCGGGACGAGCCACAGAAAGATCAACCGTTAACAACTATTTTTAAACAGTTGGCAAAAGAAACAGAGATTCCCCCCGTCATTAAAGTCCCGAAAAGCCCGCACCGTGATATCGAAACCCTTGGCCGGGTTTTTTTTTTGTGTGGATCGGAACGTCTGTATCCTGCTCGCCCTCCCTGGAGTCCCGCAGTGGTGTGCAGACTGGCGAGCTACCCCATCGGAGAGACGCTTTTGGATCCTAAATAAGGCAAATTCGTTTAGTTTCTGCAGCAGTGTAGGGACAAGAGACTTTGACTTATTAGATATTTTAGAATAGGCTGATCTAATTTTTTTTCTGTGTAATATATTATCATTGAACTGCGTGATTTAGAAATGTATTAGGAATTAGTCTTTTGAAACTGTTTTTATATTTTATTTTGAAAGGGTTGACTCTTTTCCAGAGTTTTTTTGCCTAAGAGCAAGGTGTTTTAATAGTAAAAACTTCCTGGTTTCAGTGAGAGTATATAATAAATAAATAAATAGCAACCTAAATATAGATAACATTCTTATTAATTAAGAGAAGTGGCCATAAAGTAATTAATAATAATTAGATAATATAAATATAAACCTAAACATAGATATCTTGATAATAAATAAGAAAAGTGGCCATAAATAATAAAAACTAAATAGATGACAAATTAATTAAAAGTACTTAATACAGGAATAAATTAGAGTAAATGAAACCAGGAAAGGTGACATAAATTAAGGGTATAGGAAAGGTATTTGTGATAATTTTATTTTTAAATCATTTTATATTCTACATTATTGTTCTGTTAATCATTTTTCTACTTTTAAATAAAACCAAAAGGTAAGAGATAAAAACAGCATTGAAAATAAGAAAAAAGAAACAGACATTCTCTTACCTTTGAAATATATATCTATTGTTTCCGTGTGTCATTTCTTGTGCAGACAGTACCATATCTCTCCTTTTACGAACCCTAGAATCTTCTGGTGATTAGCCCATATATTGATTTTTGATTGTATACTAGTAGTTGTGTTTATTAAAAGACACCAGGTACCGGTTACACAGGGCTCAAATATAACACTTGCCAATTTATTGTAAGCGATTAGTAAGTTATTGAGACCACCCGCCACTTTGTCTGGGGAAAGATTTGTGCTCTGCCGGTATTTCTAGCAAAATAAACGTGTGTAGCTTCTATATGCCAGGGACACGGCTATCTCTACATTAAAAAACACTATCCATAGTTCAGCGCGCAGCGGTTAAGTTACTGTTCAACAAAAGAAGCATTAAGGCTACGGTTTCACAGTAAAAGCATTTCACTGGCTAAACATTAATAGCATTTCACTGGACAAACGTGAGTTGACTTTATTTTGAAGTACGCCTAACAGGAAAGTAGCCGCTCAGAAAGCCCCTTCACTATCAGCAAGTCTTCTGTTTTCACAAGTTCAATGCGGTGAAATAAGAGGACAGAAAGCTTGTCATTTACAATACTTGTAACCCCAAGCTTACACCAACCGCTTTATGAACATTAGTGGCATTAATTTTCGGTTACAGTAAGGTTGTATGCATCAAGTTGTACCGAAAGAGCTATCTACTAGGCTAAGTGTCACCGCTGACTATTGGCTTGGCATGCCTACTACAGCGATTTCGGCCCGTTTCCTCTGAAAACATGTGTACGAGTGAATATTTCAAATAAATTGCATCTGAACAGGTTTTTTTTTTTTTTTTTAACAAAAAACTGGAAAACTGTCACGTTTTCACCTTGTAAAGTACCCCTTAATAATCAACAAATGATTCAAAATATCTTTCAAAAGAGCTCTAGAGTTTCTGCTGTGCTTCTTAACTCCCTGCGGAGAGAAAGGGAACTGAGTACATAAGTTGCCTCTGGGGATAAATAAAGTTTTAAATGATCAGTTGTAATGTAATACAAGCAATCAGGATCACTGCTAGCATTGAGGATGACGATGCGTCTTAACGTTCTATATTTCTTAGCCTTGGGCTAGTGGATTATAATTCTCCTTTCAGGGGATACACATTTTTCAGAGTCATTCTTCTTGCGACTCAAAATGGATTAGTGGGATGTATGCGGATCCAAGTGCAACTGTGTGGGGTGTGGAAATGGCTTCAAGTGCTCCCCTGGAGGCACATAAGGATTAGGGAAACACTAAAAAAACAAAAAGAGCATTAGGTATTCAAGGTGGCAATCACAAAATAAAAAAGAACTCTACTGCAGGCTTTGTAACAGTTAATATGATTACACTTTACAGAACACCCACAATATTGGCAAAATGTTTATGTTCAATTGTGACCTGATGAATTGTGTATAATGTGTCTGATAACTCCCTTCATTGTATTGTTTTGTCATGTTTACAACATGCATTTTTGTCTCCACAACAGTGGTGATATAACACAACAGCACTCGGTTTATGTTGCAAAACATGACTTTTTGCTACCTAAAAAAGTTGAATGCCCTTGCAGCAAACTTTCCAAAGTTTAAGATTGGTTTAGAAGCAGAATATTATTGAATGGAGTTTAATTTTATTCTTAGCAGAAAAGAAGATAAGGCAGGAGAGTCACAAGTGGATAAGGCAGAGGAGTACAATAAATCTAGGTTAATACATGATAAATCTATGGTTATACAAGAGAGACAAGGTGAGGACAAGATAAAAGCAGAGAGGAAGTGGAAAACTGTACAGAGAGGCTGCAAAGTAGGAGGGAGGAGAGGGAATTTGAGACATAAACATGACAAAGAATTTATTTTCTTTCTCCTCCTTAAAAGAGACATACTGTAGGAGATGGGAGGAGGAGGAAGAGGAGGAGGAGGAGAAGGAGGAGAAAGTAATGAAGGAATGAAACAGAAGAAAATGAAAGAGGAAAAAGTCCTCTCATCTCTCAGTTACGCTTTGATGAAGCAAGGCAGATCCTGTGAAGCCGAGTATGATTAAAGGAGAAATGACACACACGCACACACACACACACACGCACACACACACACACACACACACACACACACACACACACACACACACACAGAAGACATTAATTTACAGACATATTTGTCCCCCAGCACAGGAGACACACAAGTTCTCTTACAATCGTTCATGAGCAATCACATAAACACTCTTTTTCTCTCTCTCTGAGAATTAACCATAACAATTCTAATCTGTTCCTTGTAAAAGCTATCTTGTACAAACTGGGACAGACAGTTTGAGGAAAAGAAAAGAAATATCTGGAGCTAGCGCTTTGGACAGTTTGAGAGGAGAGGGAAGAAAGAAAAGAAAATAAAAGAAAAGGAAGAGAGAGATATTGCAAGGCGAGGGAGAGGATTAGGGGAGATATAATGGGCTTTAATCCTTTTCCATTGAGAGATGGATCCAAGATCCGCGATAGGGTGTCAGTTCCAAAGAGATACAGTATTTGTCCAAGATATGAGGTACTGTGCGTTCAGACTGGATCAAGCTCAGGTAGAACAAGAATTACAGTAACAATTGTTCTGATTTTCTTTACAATAATTATGTATCAATAATAAACACAAACATTAGTGATATTCCTATTTGTGCTTCTGAATGTATATAGACAGTCATTTTAAACAACTGGAACAGCTTCTGATTTATTTTCCTCATAATCACGATGCCTGCCACACAGTTGATATAAATAGCAGAAGACTCACTTTGTAAAATTGTAATAATGAGGGTTACTCAATGGCAGAATTACAACAATAATTTCAATCCACTCTCTATATATCTATGCCAATCCTATTTGAATCATGACTGAGCATTGTTTATTCAATTCCAATGTAATTCAGAATCCTGTACTCTAAATAGGAGCACGGAAACACTTAGCTGTTTGGTTTTGTAATAAAAAAGGAAAATACTTTACTGTTTCCCAATTTACGGTATGGACAAAAGTGTGATATAAAGAGTGGAGCCATTACTCCTCCGAGGTTATAGGAAGTAATATGACAAACAATGTTGGGCAGATATTTCAATAGTACAAGAGAAGGATGTATAAGTTGTAGTTTTTAACAGAATTTGACACTTACAAATGGTCAACATTGACATTACTTTGACCTTCTTCTGACTTTTGAACATTTAGCAAAGCCAGTAACCACACATAACGATAATTAAATTCTGAGATGATGTCCTTTTTCAAATCTACCTGTAAATGCTCTTTGCCACGTAAAGTATTCTTTCAATTATTAGAGTCAGGAGATGATTATATAACGTGTTAGAAAGCCTATAGAGGGGATGTAGCTCAGTGGTAGAGCGCATGCTTCGCATGTATGAGGTCCTGGGTTCAATCCCCAGCATCTCCACATCTTTTTGTAATCTGGAGATCAACATCATTGTAATATGTGTTAAAGATTCACAATAAAATGTGGAGGATGTAGTTTAGTGGTTAACACATACGGGATCCTCCTATGTTCAGCTTATTCCTGTGCATACTGTCACAAAGCTGCCAGCCTCTTGGAGCAGCACATTGTCTGAGCATCCTCATTGTGTTCGGGAGAATAATGTTTACCTCAAGGCTCAGGGCTAAACTAAGAAAGCAATAAAGGAGTTTATTGATGTGAGACAGATGGGTGGAGGACAGATCGATGAAAGGATAATATACCCCTTCATAAGCAATCTCCAAAATATGAAGAAAAAAAAACATTCTGCAGATGGTGTTTAAATAGAATAACGGCTGTCTGTCAATTGGATTTTGAGAATAAATATGTAGGGAAGGTTGACTGTGTTGTCACTTGGAGAGACATTCATAAACTAGATATATGAAATAAATGCTTTGACAGATCTGTGATGAGAAAACAAACTAAAACTGTTTGAATAAAAATTTATCAAACAATGATGATGAGGGAACACATGTGGCCGTTTGAAAGGGTGGTCTTTCCTCTCATGGATTTTCGTAATACAGCACCTTTTTATGAGCCACATTCTAACGAGCCAAAAATCGCTCTACTTCACATGTATCAGGTCCTGGGTTCAATACCCAGAATCTCCACTGTTCAAAAATGCAGTAGGCACATTTAAATGTCAAGGTAAAAGCAGTCTTTCACCGGCCCTGCTAGTTGAAACCACACCTTGGTACATTCTTGCAGTCCTGCTAGGTTATAAAATACTGCAAATATATCTGGGTGCAGAAAGCCTACATGATTAGAATTGGTTTGTAAATTCTTAAGAGCGACTAAATTGGACTTTTTTAAAACCTAAATTATTGATTTTTCGTCTGTATTTTAAACATTTAAGAAAAAACACGGTTTATGGTGTGTCATTTGCAAATTCTAGAAAAAATAGAACTTGATTTACAGTTTTTTACGATCGCACAAACACTAAAATCAAAAGTATGACACAATTATCAAAACCTTAAACTCAAGAAGCAAACCATTAGCCCTATGTGCACCACTATAAGCACAAAGTCAGCCTCACACTTTTTGCAAAACAATACACACAGTGATTTGCAAAACACTAAACACACTTAAACACATTAGACACAGAAGTATATCATGATGTCACCTCATTGCAATTCCAAAGCACTGACTGTCAAACTACCAAACACATGAGCCAATCAGTAAACACAACCCCCAAATGCACAAACACATGATTACTTTACAGTAACCAAAATGGAAGGAGTCAGAACAACAGTGAGAGTGAGGGGGTTGAATCCACAGAGGAGATGGGGTCCTCCTCTGTCATGCCAATATTAGCCATTACAACACACCTCATACTCACATTTTTAGACTGATTGCGAAACATAGTCAGAGCAGGTAAACAAATGCACCAGATGCAATACATTGTCATTTGGGACTATGTGTCATTCCACCATGCTGCTCTGGTCCAGAACTGGTTTCTACACCATCCACAGTCCACAGTTCACAGTCCTATACCTTCCACCATACTCTCCTTATCCAGTTTTTCTCTGCATGGCGGTGGAAGGATGTGGATGAAATTCACTGGACAGATCCAGCTAGTCGAAGAGATAATGTCTAGTATTTTCTAAACTGTATTTTCTGTTTCCTTTATCAGATTTTTTAAATTTATTTACAGTATTATCTGTAATTTGTAACCTGTACTGGATACAGTATTGTATGTGTGTTGTTGTTTGCTGGGATAACAGTGTTATGCAGACTACTGCAGACATGTTTTGTTATGATTTTCCATGTTGGCTGATTTGGGTGCATGGAGAGAAATAAATTATATTTTCCTCAGTCTGCAGCATTGGGCTTGTCAAGTGTTTGGTGAACTTAATGTATATTTGCACTTTCTCTGTGTACTTGTGATACATTACTCAAATAACTGAGAAGTAGAATTACTAAAAGTGTTTAAGGTTAGCAACAGCAGTGATTAACTGGTTCAGACAGAATTAAGTGATATGAAAAGTGTGTGTTTCATATGGTAACAAAATATGTTTTTTATAAAATAGTGTATAGTTTTGAAAAGAGTATTTAATTTTGCAAAGGGTCTTAGGTGTTTTGGTAATTGAGTGTTTGGTGGGCTAATTGTGTGTAGTGTTTTGAGAAATCGGGCCCTGTTTTCAAAATCGTGCTTAAGTAATCGAAAAAAACTGTACCAGAAGAGCTGAGAAGATGATATGTCACTTAAATTGTTAAAGTGTAGAGGGGATGTAGCTCAGTGGTAGAGTGCATGCTTTGCATGTATGAGGTCCTGGGTTCAATCCCCACCATCTCCAATTCAAATATTTATATCCTGATTAGTACCTCAATGATGGCAACTTTAATAGACCATCAGTGGTGACGTTCTACAGTGTCAAAAACAATTGCTTTCAAACACAGAGACCATGCTCAATAGAATCTTGCTTAAAGGTAATCTGTGGAGTTTTAACATCTATGAGCAGCTCAACCAGGTTTATCTTGTGCACATGCGCTTGTGTTGGACGCCACACTGTCCCGCGGGTGCTTTCCCACTATTCAACAAATCAACAGGTGACACTCGTGCACCAAAAGACACAAAGTAAAACACACCAACAAAATGTAATGAAGAAGACGGCACACTGTCTGTTTACAAGGAAACTTTCCTCTAAGGATGGTGTACTGTATGCTAAAAAATGAACTGAGACAGCCATCCATGAGAGGGCAGCATATCATATAAACATGAGCTGAATACAATTATTTAGGCATACACATGCTGCTTTGAATTGCAAAGTTCAGAAAAATGCCTAAATGTTTATTTTAGAATATCAGATAATATATGTTCTGCTAGCTAATGGCCAGTTCAGCGAAGTGTCTTCTCCACTCAGTTGTTTGTTGATGCAACTCTAAGTTAAAGACCTACTTCACTGGTGGGAATATGAAGGTGTATTGAACTCTGAGATCCCATTTAGTATAAATGTGCAAAAAAAATTTGAAATTGGTTCATCCTAGCCTGAGAAAAGGCAGAAAGAGTGTTTTATGGTCTCACTGTCTAACCCTACATTTTTCTTACTGTGACATCACAGTAAGAAAAATGTAGGGTTAGGATTAACAGGACAGCTGGGCCAAGGGAAGACTAAGGGAAGAAAAACCTCATTCATTACATTATAATAGTGATTTTATAATGATAGAACGCCGGTTCCGTATGGGTGAAGTATACCTTTAACTTTAAACAGAAGTAAAACATCAAAAATATTTTGAAGATGACAGTTACCACCATCATTTATAAAATACCAAATGATTACATTTTCAGCAAAGGAATGGCTTCACGTTCCATCACAGGAGTTTAATAGCAATGTGACATGATCTTTCCAGAGAGAAACATCTCAATAGAAACGTCTATATGGTGGAACAAGTCTGTAGCAGAGAGATCATTCATATGCAAACTCCTACTGTGATTTCCCTGACATTCACACCATTTATAGACTCAGAGATATATTGCTTGCAACAAAGGCTGCATTCCTCCAGCAGCAGCCTGTTTCTGCTTCACAGCCGACCCAGTGCAGTTATGAAACACTGTAAAGAAGCCACTGTGTGCCTTGACAAACACATTTCTTGCACCAAGTTTGCCACAGTCCATCGATACCTCTTAACATATCGGCTGTTGTGTTAACTCTACACGCAGACACCATGTACAGTGCTGTGTGAAAGTTTGTGAACCCCTTGAGCCTTTTGGAATTTTATTTATTTTAACCACTATTAATTAATTTTTATCAATACCAGTATTTTGTATATGAAATAACAGATGTTTGTTTATCAATTCAACATTTCTCTTTTCCAGAAATCAATTGTTAAAACAGATAAAACAAATTATTTGACAACTGTTGCATGTGCAAAAGTTTGTGAATTCTGGGCTGCATTGCTTCAATCGAGCAAGGTAAACACAATCAGGTGGGCCAAATTGAGTGATGAAATGGACCAATGTAATGAGAGATCTTTAGGGAAGAAATTGGACGGCAGTAGATAAAACAAAGATAAAACCAGGTCAGTTTAGGCCCACCAAACTGAACCCATACAGGTCAGACATGCTAAAAGTGAAAAAAATCTCAGAGGATCTCAGGAATCGAGTAGTGATGCTGCACATTTGTCTGGGGACAGCTATAAATTAATTTAAAAAAAAGTTTGAGCTCCATCGGTCCACAAATCATCTAGAAATGGAGAGCTTTAAGAGTGACTGAACATCTGCCTAGAAGTAGACTTCCTTCAAAAATATCCATAAGCACCACAAGAAAAGTTATTTTTCAGTTAAAAGCCAACCCAAACATTACATCTAGTGATTTGCAGACATCTCTTTCAGCATCTGGGACAGATGTGCATGGTTCAACAATAAGAAGAAAACTCAGTCAACATGGCTTTCAAGGGAGGGTTGCTGAAGAAGCCTCTGCTCTCAAAAAAGAACAAAACTGCTTGTCACAACTTTGCCAGAGAGCACCTGGAGATACCTGAAGTCTTATTCCGTGGACAGATTGGTCCAAAATTTAACTGTTTGGTCATAACCAAAACCGCCATGTTTGGGCAAAAACGAAACTCTGCCTACCACCAAGAGAACCTTCTCGAAAGTGAAGAATGGTGGTGGCAATCTCCAGATGTAATGTTTGGGTTGGCTTTTACCTGAAAAATCCCTTTTCTTGTGGTGCTTGAGGATATTTTTCAAACAAGTCCACTTCTAGGCAGATGTTAAGTCATTCTTAAAGCTCTCCATTTGTAGATGATTTGCCTCATGGTGGACCGATGGAGCTCAAACTTTTTTTATATGAATTTATAGCTGTCCCCAGACAAATGTGCAACATCAAAACTCTATTCCTGAGATCCTCTTAGATTTCCTTTCCTCGTGTCATGTCTGACCTGATGGGTTCAGTTTGGTGGGCCTAAACTGACCTGGTTTTATCTTTGTTTTATCTAGTGCCGCCCAATTTTTTCCCTAAAGATCTCTCATTACATTGGTCCATTTCATCACTCAATTTGGCCCACCTTGATTGTGTTTACCTTGCTCGATTGAAGCAATGCAGCTCAGGGTTCACAAACTTTTGCACATACAACAGTTGTCAAATAATTTGTTTTATCTGTTTTAACAATTGATTTCTGGAAAAGAAAAGTGTTGAATTGATAAACATTTCATATAAAAAATACTGTTATTGATAAAAATTAATTAATAATGGTTAAAATAAATAAAATTCCAAAAGGCTCAAGGGGTTAACAGACTTTCACACAGCACTGTATATGTTATATAATTGCATACATCAAGAATTATGCAGTTATATTAATTGTATACGGAGGATCAGGATCCCCACATCTGCACAAAAAATGCAACATGCCACAGGGAAAATGAACCTACTCAACATACACAGGTAACATACATACAGTACATATCGGTGAAGCAAGACTGGGAAACAAGACCAAAAATACACAGAAATAGAGACCTGTGTTTTCTCCTTATCCTGCAGAATATCTCAAATGGATTTGTTCTCTCTTGATAGTGTAAATGATGAATTATAGATCATGAGGACATCCATTCTGTAAGATTTTTTAAAGAAAACACTCTGCCTCTGAAAATCAATACATCTTAAATTAATCAACCTAAACATTCATTATCCATACAATATGACCCTCTGACTCCCTCTCCCTTTATAATTAACGGTGCAACCAGCTACTTTATGTGGTGATGCGTCAAATGCTGTCCATGCCTTGGCTATCATTCCAAAAAAAGCTCAACTTTAAACATGCGCTGATGTTGCTACAAAGATTCAAAGCAGACAGCTGAGTTCTTCCTACCTTGCCGTTACCTTCTATGGAGAACAAGGATAGTTTGAAGAAAGATAAATACTGTGAACAATACCAAACTCCTAAAACTCCTTTGTGCATGAATTTAGACTTGAGTATTCTTACCCAATCATAAAGGTGTTGCCAGGCCCAAGTACTCATATTACAGCTTAAATTTTATTTATTTGAAAAAAAGAAAAGAAAAAAGAAATAAATTCTAATATACTATATAGGGGATGTAGCTCAGTGATAGAGTGCGTGCTTCGTATTTATGAGGTCCTCGGTTCAATCCCCAGCATCTCCACTATGTATTAATAGAGGAACAGGATTGGTCTGTGTTCACCTTTGATACACTGTTCATCATATCAACTATTTAGTTGTATCCTTCTGCTACCTCATGAAGAATATGAAATAGGCTGAGATGAAGTAAAGTTGACGCTTGATATCAGATGTTAGAGCTCCTCTCAATTTCTGAAAGAATTATGTAAATCAAATTCTTGTCTAGCTTACTGTCAGAGGCAGACATTAAAAAAGCTGCAACTCAAGGGAGAAAGGCCCAGGTGTTCATGGAAAACCGTCAGGCGAAGTAATCTATCACTGTAGCCGCTCCAGACGGTGTATATGTGATGGGTGTTTCTGTGTGTGTGCATCGCTGTCTTTCCCAGTGGGAGTCCTATTGTGCTGAAGATGACTTCGCAAAAATAATACTTCTAAGTCCCAATGCAGATGCTTCTTTTTTAACTTGTGATTCTGTCTTGAGAGTAAATCTACATTTTTTCTGGTTCTCTCTTCTCCCTCTCTTCTTCATAGTTTTCTCCTCCTCGTCCTCTCTTTGCACTCAGGCTGTCTGTCATGGACCATCAGTTCTCGTGGCACTGCTCTCTGCTCCCTTGTCCCTGCCTCATCCAGACAACTAAATATCGTCTCCTGGGATATTCAACCTCTCCTCTTTCTTCCTCTCTCCCTAGTTTGCATGATATGCTATCCTTTCTATTGTATGCTGTACAGATTGTACAGGAACATTTTGTAAAATTAGACCCATGTCTAAGAGCTGTAAAACGTTTGATACACTTTTAGAAAATTACACAAATTTTACCAAGATTTTAAATAACGATTTGGAAATCAAGTCTGTATGGAAACTGTCTATGTGCACCTGCACACAAAAACCTCTATATGGAGATGTGTCACATACACACACACACAGCAGGAGCAGACAGAGGGATTTGGGAAGCTAGATAAGCATCCATATATCTCCAGTCTGAAAGGAGGAATGTATTAAACTGCAACGTCTGGCAGCTATGTCCTTTGGTGTGCAGAATAAATGATGGACCCAATTTACCCATCGTATTTTCTGCTCCACACTTGCAGCTAGCACTTCCCCTGCCTCTGAATTGTCTGTATCAGAGAGTATGAGTTACTCAGAAACAACAGCCAACTTGTTAGCCCCTTAGCTTGTAGTAACAACCTTTACATATACAGTATGTCAGCGACATGTACGTTCTTTAGCTTCCATTAGTGAAATACATTGCAGCTGTTTGGAAAGATCTCCACAGATCAGTTATTCTGCATGCAGTGATTTGTATGGTGAAAACCTGACAGCAGTCTCATGAGTGTGGGTCAAATGAAGGGTGAATGTGCCATGTTAGACATGCATCTGCCATATGAGAGGGCTACCATATCGATTCAAAAATTAATTGAAAGGAGGGGATGTAGCTCAGTGGTAGAGCGCATGCTTCGCATGTATGAGGTCCTGGGTTCAATCCCCAGCATCTCCATTTATGGTAATACTTTAAAAAAAGTCTCGCAGTAAATGAAGTTACTCTCATACAAGTCCTTTAACAATGGACTGCATTTGTCCCAATAATATGTGACAAGTTTAATTTCACTCCACGCTGCAGAGTTGTTGCAAACACTTCATCCAATAGTAAGTAACACAATGGATGGAGACTTGTTTGGATGGTCTCTAGGAGACAGATTCTGCTGTAGCTAAGTCAAAGCACACAAAAATCTCCATAAATCCATAGGTGTGGCAACTCAAAAGATATTCGGATTAGAGCCAGCACTTCAGCCTTAAGTGAGGTCTCCTTGGCCTCAGTTAGGGCCCACTCACACTAGGGCCGTTTGCCTGTTCCGTGCTGCAAGAAGATTCAGCACGATTCCCCCCCTCCCCACTCCCCCCACTGGCCCGTGCTCACACTGCTCGTGACCTGGGCATGTTTGCACCTTGCCAAAGTCACCGTGCGCGTTTAGGATTTGGAGCGTAGTTTTGTAGGCTATACGACTGTTTGTGAATATTTTCATCCGGCCAAAGTTGCATCATATATTCCACTTCCACATTAGAGCAACGAGAATCCTTAAGCTATTGTTTTTTTTTTTAAAATGTAGCCTTGACGTAATAGGTCGCGGTGGACAGTCTCATATTTGTGCAGCACGCTGTTTATTATTAATATAACAGCCCGTCATCAGACCATACGTACCGGATGGTTTTATACACACACACACATCGCTCCATCAAATCCAAGTCAGAACTTTTTGTATGGGCAGAGATCGTTTTTTTAAGTGTCTTTATAAAGTTTATTGTTAAACCTTAGTGTAGGCTACTGTTTCCTTATCACCGGGCCGTGGTGTGTTGTTTTGGGTGCGTCTCCACCGCCATGCGTAAAGGCAGTTATGACAGCTGACGGGAGGAAAAAGGAAAAAATCATCTGACGAACGTGAGTAAACACGTAAACCTTTTTGCTTTGCTTTCTGCGCTCACCTATTTAGCTCTCTCCCTCTTTCATTAGCCCACACCTAGGCCTACACACACGTTAATTCTCACACATTTTATGTAGCTACAAGTCCAAGTGGTGGGCAATTCTGGTGCCGACTAGTAAGGCAGCGGACGTTAACGGACTATCCATCCTTAATAAATTCACGTCAGGAACGCCGCCTGTGCGCTTGCTTGTGCGCGTGTCATCTCATTAGCATCTGTACTTTGGCCACGGCACACCTCTCCCAGGTGTGCCGTGGCCAAGGGGCTGTTCCGTGCTAGAATACAAGTTGGAGTGGTCACACTAGCCAAACGTTCTAGACTTTAGTATGCAAATGAGCTTTGGCACGGGGCCGCGGCCCTAGTGTGAGTGGCCCCTTAGATAAGGGTCAGCTGGCATCTACACACCCACTGCTACTATTATCAACCTCTGTTCCTGCCTGGTCTTCATTTGAGTCTTCAGTCAAATCCTCTCTTTATTTTTGTATTACA
This sequence comes from Hyperoplus immaculatus, assembly GCA_949357725.1. NCBI lineage: Eukaryota > Metazoa > Chordata > Actinopteri > Uranoscopiformes > Ammodytidae > Hyperoplus > Hyperoplus immaculatus. The sequence goes on along the minus strand of OX442371.1, from coordinate 14,877,944 downwards.
CCCCTCCTACATCGACATTTCTTTGTCTCTCTCTCTCTCCCTCTCTGTGTCTCTCTCTGCTCCAACACAATGTTTTTCTCTGTGAAAAGACAGGCGTTGTTCCCTCCCTAATCTCTCTTCTGGCTCTACTCCTTCACCTCTAAGTCCATCTCTCCTTTTGTCCCTGCGGTCTGAGCACTGTTGCAGACGCCAGTAAAGCAAACAGCTGTGAAGTGACTACATTTAATAAACTGCATCAACAGAACACGCTGAGGGGTCAACAGAGACCAAATACAGTGTCAACCCTGAATTATATGATCACTTCTCTGGGACATTCTGTAACAATCTTGCATTCCCTTTTGACCAGAACAATGTTATTTTGAATATGCTGCATTGCATAATTTCCTCTACTTTTACCAAAGTCTGAACTCAATGTCATCGTGGGAAATAGTAAAAGAAAGACTAATCTAAACTGTCTGGAGGAGCCACATCCCTATGAAATGCCTAGTGATAAAAGCAAGAACTTATTCAACAAACATTATGAAACAGCCATGTACATGCTTCAAGTCGAAAAAGATTTTTGGAAATGTACATTTGAATATGGAGATCATGAAAATAATCATATGGAGAAACTTGTTTGGGCACTTTTGCGTTGATAAACACACAGATACACCGAGGTATCATGTTTGTATCTCATAGCATATTCTCACTTAATTGTAGATATTAACATGGTCAGTAAGTTTTTGATTACGAGATCATCATTTATTAAAAATGCAACTCTGCCATCACAAAAAGTGCCTCGCATACAGGCTTCATACTTTTTATTTCATTAGCAGCTTTGTAGCAATGGAAAAACAGCAATTTAATCCTTCTATAAATATATGCAATGGTAACATTGTGTCGCTACATTCAACGTTGGACAACTTCTTGAATGTATTTCAGTCGACTAATTTGTTGTTGAACTGTGAGGTCCCCCCTCCCTCCCGTCTCTGTCTCACTCTGCTCCTCTCGCTCTTTGACCCATTTCTCTCTATCTTCTCCAGGGTGTTCTGTACTGTACAATTACAGAACAGGCCGGGGATTCAAGGATACACTGGTTGAGTTTCAACAAAAACAGGATGCTTATCAAGGCGTTGGCCTTTGCACACACTCACACTCACGTTTGTACTTTCATACTTGTAGGAACGCTTACTGACATAAAGCATTTCCTCGCCCGGGTCGCTCCTAACCTTAACCATCTAAACTACATGCTTAAACTCAGTTTAACGCCGAACCCAAGTCTTAACCCTTAAAAAGCACTTTATAGAAGTGAGAATCAACAAAAATGTCCACGCTTTCTAATGTCCTCAATCTCAAGGTGTAAAACTCAAATTTGTCCGCACAAAGACAGAAATACAAGGGCAAAAATATTCACACACTACACAGACCTCATAGTTGTGCTGCAAAGCATCCCAGTCACAAATGCACAAACAAAAGTTTGCGGCTTGAACAAAATAGGTGTCTTTAAGAAAGAGACATTTGCATAAGTGTCCTCTTACTGATCTTTCTATCAAGCAGCTGCCAGGTGCTACACTGTGTGTCTGTTCACACAGATACACATTATGTTTTTATTACCGTTACGCAAAAACCCTTCCTTTTTCTACACTAGACTTTGACACATTTTTCAACCTATGAGGTAGTGTAAGTGAGTGACTATGACAGACAGAGAGAGAGAAAACAATTAGTTGTCTTTCAAAATTAAAAATGGATACTCCACCCACTTCCCATTATATACTGCACTCTGTGGACTGACACACACACACACACACACACACACACACTCACACTAAAATAAATAGTCTGGTGTGAAACGGGGTTAGGGTTTTTTTACTGCAATCTCCACCTCTCCTTGAGCATTCCAGCCCAGCATCTTACACACTGACACGATTAAGATTCCACAATGCTCCCAGATTCCAGAGTATTCCCAAAACAAACACTGCTTTCTAAATGTTAGCATATTACGTTTGGTTTTTCATCCCTTTTCAACATCAAAATGACTGAATGCATTACAAATTGAAAGAATTAACTGTACAACAAGCTTGTTATATCCCACAGCCGATCAGTTCTGCTACATAATATCTATATTATCGTATGTATTTCAGGAACTTTGCAAGCATCCAGAAAGCCTATGTAGAATTCATACAGGCTAGACAGATACACTTCTTATCTTCTATTTTGCCTGCCTCAGTTTTCAGCCAATTGAACACTGAGGTCAGTCTAGCACTTGGATACAGTGCAAACCCCATTCCCTTTTCTGTGTAAGCCGAATTTTACAGAACTTCATCCAAAAAGTTTGGGGTTTGACTCACAGACTTAAACATCATTACAGGGTAAAATCAGGGAGCTGGTTTTATACAAAAACACTGTGTGGTCCCATTTTTAAGGAGGTGTCTCAAAGTGTGTATTTTCACAAGCCAATATGTATCACGGAGAAGTAAACTGTGTAACACTGTTATATTATTTTTCATGTTTTCTCAAGTATTTGAGTTAAAACATTTTGTAATCATTAGGAAACTGTAGACGCATATTGAAACTGAAACTGGGGTACAAGTCAAGAACACCCATCCTTTCTGTGAAACAGACTAAGTCAAAAAAATCTGCTCTCTGAGAGCCTCCCAAAAGCAATGGCAACTAGGGGTGTGAACGTTTACAAAAATGTCTAAACGGTTACACGGCTGTAAATTTTTCGTGTACACGTTTAAACGTTTGATATGGGGCGGGGTCGACATAATTTGTATTTCTTGCCGATGCTATGGAGTGACAGTGTGCAGTGAGAAAGTCAGGCAGACAGACAGAGGCAGAGAGGCCTTTATTTCATTATTTTGCTTTTTGACTTCGAAGTGATTATAACTGCCTAGTGATCATCTGTCATTGGACTGACTCCCGCTGTCGGGCCATTGTCGGCTCGCAGCGGAACAGCTGATCGGACCAGCTGTTTGAGACGGAGATGAAAAGGAAAGTGAAACTGAAGGTGGACTGGAGCAGTTAAATAGTTCAATGAATAATTTTTGTAAACAAACACAATAATGTATTGTGTAATCTGCTTTAGTAGCCTAGAGTAGCTCACATCGCCTACCACTCCTTGAATTTTATTTTTTTAAACTTAAAAAAAAGTTTTTTGTTTATTGATTTTTCTAAACGGTTATGATTTACCAAACGGTTACACGTGTACACATGTACACGTGCACACCCCTAATGGAAACCAAAATCATGGCGTATGAAGATGATAGTTAGTTACGATCATGTTTTTCCACTGTGGTAAAAAGCACTTACAATAAAGCCGTTTTATGTGGGACACCAGTGTAGCAGTAGCACCACTGGTGTTAACGTGATGAAGAGGGCGTAGGCCGTAGTATCAAAGAGGTCCATTTCAAAACACTCAGTGCTATAAACATTTGGAGACAGTGCAGAGGAAAGCTGTGATCTTGTCCCAGTGGTATCACAGCAGCTAAAAGAGTGTCAACCTCACTATCATCAAACTATGGTTACGACATAACCCAGTCTCCAAGGCTCCATTCCAAACATTTTCTAGTGGATGGTGTTGCTTTTTTTTTATTAGACACTAACACAGGGAGAGAGAGAGAGAGAGAGACAGACAAAAAAGTATTGCTCATATTGATCGATAAATACAATAAATACTAAAGAACTAGGGAAGCTGCCTCAGGGACAGTCAGAGCGCACACACACACACACAAACAAACATCATACAATTTTCCCCTCTCCGCATCAACTGATGTTTCAAAACGTACATTCACGCTAGTATTGTACCTTTTTACCCCTCAAAATGAAGCCAAGTCTACTTGTAAACTGTCATTACAGGACATTGCCTCATTGTGGATGTGGGTTGTGAGCAGTTCAACTAAAGCTCTGTATCCCTTCATTTCAGTTATACCCATAGAAGGAAAGAATAAGAGGAGCTGTAAAAGATATAGACCTATCAGTGAAATAAAAACAGACTATAAACTGTATACTGCCAAAGGGGATGGAAACTGCAATGCTTTTGTTAATAGATGAGGATTAAACAAGATTTATAAAACAGTAAATATAAGAAGAGCCCTACAAACTATTGCACAGGTTAAAAAGGAAAAAGTTAGCTCTATTATTCTCAGTTTAAATGCTGAAAGAGCTTTTGATTCGGTGGGAATTCAAGCAACACTACAGACAATGTGAAATATCGAGAGTTGGACACTGAAATAACTGAAAACACAAGGTGGACTGAGATACAGTTGTCCTCCATCAACTTCCAAAACGGCAAAGACTACCGTTTTTATCACTCCCAAACTCAAATTTAAACAAACTAGCACTCAGCTACAGTATTCTCTTGGAACAAATGTGAAGGAATCATGGTTGATCTGGTCCCTCTGTTCAGACTCAAAGGAAGTAGCAACAATCATCTAAAAAATGCTGGGTTTTAGTATCAGTACAACCTTCACTTTTCCTCTAACTTGGACATATCCCTGATGGGCTAAATAAAGATGATACCTACTTCCTAAACATCTTGCAGTCACTCAGTAAAAAGGCCATTAGTACTGTTAATAAGGAAAAAAGTTTCCCAGTATTTCACAATCAATGTAGGGGAGAACGGGGGAATCTGAGGCATCGGGTAATGTGAGCCACCCCCTGTATCTAGGCAACGGAAAACATTTGTGGTCATGTGAGATATATGTTTTCAAGCCCCTCTCATTTCCCCATGGCCCTGAAACAGAGGACCTCATAGTGTTGTGGTAAGCATATTTTTTTCACCAAAATAGGTATTTTGCATGTAAAAGTAAATTTTCTTGCTGTCAACTTAATCAAGGCAAGGCAAGGCAAGTTTATTTATATAGCACAATTCAAACACAAGGCCACTCAAAGTGCTTTACAGGGGCAAGATTAAAATACATAAAACACATTAGAAGACATTTAAAAGCGAATGAAAAGAAGAAACATTTAAATAAAATAAAAAGTACAGTTTAAAATGGAAACAGAAAAGTCTTCATACTCGATTTAAAAGAACTGAGGGTTGCAGCAGACCTCAAGTTTTCTGGGAGTTTGTTCCAGATATTTGGTGCATAAAAACTAAAAGCTGCTTCTCCTCGTTTAGTCCTAACTCTTGGGACTGTAAGTAAACCTGTCCCAGACGACCTAAGGGCTCTGGACGGTTCATAACGTATCAGCAGATCAGTAATGTATTTTGGCGCTAAACCATTTAGTGCTTTATAAACCAACATCAGTATTTTGAAATCAATTCTTTGAGTGACAGGAAGCCAGTGTAAAGACCTCAGAACTGGGGTAATGTGATCCACTTTTTTGGTCCTCGTGAGGACTCGAGCAGCAGCGTTCTGAATTAGCTGAAGCTGTCTGATAGATTTTTTTGGAAGGCCAGCAAGGACACTGTTACAGTAGTCAAGTCTACTAAAGATAAATGCATGGACAAGTTTTTCTAAATCTTGCTGAGACATAAGTCCTTTAATTCTTGATATGTTTTTAAGGTGGTAGTATGCTGACTTATTAATTGATTTAATGTGTTTCTTGAAATTCAAGTCGGAGTCTATGACAACACCAAGATTTCTGGCTTGGTGTGTGGTTTCTAGCATAACAGATGTAAGCTGTGCGCTGTTCATCTTTGGCACCAAATACAATTACTTCAGTTTTGTCGCTGTTCAATTGAAGGAAATTTTGGCACATCCAATCATTGATTTGTTCAATGCACTTACTCAGTGCCTGTATCGGACTGTAGTCTCCTGGTGATATGGTTATGTAAATTTGTGTGTCGTCTGCATAATTATGGTAGCATAATTTGTTCTTATTCATAATCTGAGCTAGTGGGAGCATGTAGATGTTAAACAGAAGAGGCCCAAGAATGGAACCTTGGGGGACCCCGCATTCAATATGTGTCCGCTCAGATGTGAAATTGCCTATTGACACATAGTAGTCTCTGTCCTTTAAGTAGGATTCAAACCAGTTTAGTACAGTTCCAGAGAGTCCAACCCAGTTTGCTAGTCGATCTAGTAATATGCCGTGGTCAACTGTGTCAAAAGCGGCACTGAGATCCAGTAAAACTAAAACAGAACTTTTGCCACTGTCTGTGTTTAAGTGGATGTCATTGAGGACCTTAACCAGAGCAGTCTCAGTGCTGTGGTGTTGTCGAAATCCTGACTGGAAAACATCAAAGCAGTTGTTCATTGTTAAGTAGTTATTTAGCTGTTGATAAACAGCTTTTTCAATGATTTTGCTTAAAAATGGTAGGTTAGATATGGGCCTATAATTGTTCATGAGCGATGTATCTAGATTGTTCTTTTTTAGGAGTGGCTTGATGACTGCTGTTTTCAGGGCCTGTGGGAATACACCTGTTCGAAGGGACATGTTGACAATTTGTAGAACATCTGAGGCCATACAGCTAAAAACAGTTTTAAAGAAGCCTGTGGGAAGAATGTCAAGGCAACAGGAGGAGGAGTTCAGGTGTTGTATAATGTCCTCCAGGTATTTGTGGTTTATCAGATAAAATTGTGTCATTGCATTTGGATTGATTTTAAGTGGGCATAGCGATGACACATATGTTGAACTTTGTATTGATGCAGTGACAGCTTGTCTAATTTTGTGAATTTTCTCAGTAAAGAAGGAGGCAAATTCATTGCAGGCCCTCGTGGAGAGATGTTCAGACGCTACTGACACAGGAGGGTTTGTTAATCTGTCGACAGTAGCAAACAGGGCACGTGCATTGTTGTTGTTTTTGGTGATGATGTCAGAAAAGAAAGACTGCCTTGCACTTTTCATCTCTGAGTTAAAAGTGCAAAGTTTCTCTTTGAAGATGTCATAATGAACCTGGAGATTTGTTTTTCGCCACCTGCGTTCCGCTTTACGGCACTCTCTTTTTTCTGTTGTGCCAAAGCAAATGTATTCACATAGAAAAACTTCTATCATACGTGTTGATGAACTACCAACATATGAAACCATGTGATGCTGATAACTGAAGATTAGCCTGAAATGCTAAGAGAGGTAGTTTTTTCTCAAATTGTGGTGGTGGGGGAAAGTGAGCCAAACACTGTGGGGGAAAGTGAGCCACTGTCTCACTTTCCCCCACCATGAGGCACAAGTTAAGTTTAGTCTTAAACATATTTTAATGTAACATTACATAACATAAGTTTTATTTTAATGTCATACACATTGTAGAAAAGCCATCATGCCAAGGAAATACACCAGGAAGACGACCTGGGGCAACCACACGGAAAGAGCACCTTCTCATCTTTCCCTGTAACCTTCAGGGCTGGAATGTAGAGTAGGCCTAGTTGTAGAGTATGACAGGCTGATGTTATAATCCAGTTGGGTCTTCTCCTGTGTTCTGAGTCCCAGGCTGTTCTCGCTGGTTCTGATTTTCCTATGCTTTGACCCCCAGACACTAGCTGGCTCTAAGGGTCCTGTGTTCTGACCCCCAGACTGTGTTCTAATCTAACTGGTTCTATCTTTCATTTGAATCTTATTAAAACCTTTTGAATTATAATATGTTGTATTTGATTTTGTTCAGAGTTACTTTCAAGTGTTTAGAAAATTTGCTTTGTTTAATTGACCAAACCCCATCATTCTCATACTAGTCCGACATTAGTTCTGCAATGTGTGGCTAGCTTTCAGGATTCTTACTGTTACAATATGTGTTGTTATGGTAGTTTCAGAGTGGAAAAAGTAAGTGGATCAGTTTACCCCACAGCTGGGGTAAAGTGAGCCACATGACAACTTTTTTTAAAACAATCTTATTTTCACTGCCCTTTGTCTTTAAAAAAATCTGCTAATGCCCATTTCTAGGAAACATCCTAAATTAATGGGAAATGTGTGAATTTGAGTGATAAATCATTTTAGCTCCCTTAGAGGGGAGCAAATGTAAAAAGTGGCTCAGATAACCCCGTTCTCCCCTATGTCTTTCTTATTTCTGTAATTATGTTGTGATCCCTTTTGGCTTAAAAGACAGGGCACTATAGAACGTAAAAGCAGCAGAAAACTGGAAACCATCTGCTTTTATCAACAAAAATCTGTTCTCAACACCCTTGTGGTCATTCTTTGTCCATGTTCTCTGATTTCATTTAGTTTGATTGATATAATTAACAGGATTTACAACTTGCAGCTTTGATGTCAAGGATAACGCTACAAAGTCCAGAACTTATTTCCATTGTGGTTCCTCATAGTTGGCTTCTATCGCCGTGCTCAATTCACAAGTGGCACCCCATTTCCCCCACAACCAAGCAGGTCTGTTTTTGAGAGGCATGCCAAAGCAAGAATGACTCAGATGTGAACAAGGTCTAGGTTTAATGGGGTGCACTGGGGCAAATCCATAACATTTCCCTATGGATAAGACGTAAAAATAACAGCGAGAGGTTGATGACAACAAGCACGACAAGGTTACATAACTGGCATAATTGTGTCAGGTGGGTTAAAACTCACAGCATCATTAGTGTGTTTCCAACATCTCAAGCACTTTGAGAAACTATTTCAGTCACTCTCTCTACTGATACAGATAACTAGTTATCCCAATGGAATAAATATTTCATATGGTTCGTAAATATATTTTTACCACACCCCCCTCTCTCTCTCTCTCTCTTACACTTGCTCTCATTTTTTCTCCCATCCCCTCCCCTCCTTGCTGTATGTCTTTCTCCAACTTTATATTTCTCTTTTCCACGCCTTCATTCCTATCCAATCCTCACTGCACTCTCTACTTACTCAGACCACAGCACTTAAACCTTCATGTAATTACAAAGATGACATATCATTACGAAATTAGTCTCACTCAGAGGAATGGCAAATGTTTGGACTGTAGCTATAAATTGCGACCTGAGGGTGCTACACACCTCCACTGAGGATAATTAAGAAAGCGAAGGAGTAAAGAATGTGGAGGACAAAGGGGAGTAGTTGTTCACGAGCGAGATAAAAAGCCTCCTTCAACTTGTGACTTAAAGCTGTACTTTTCATCTAGTTCAGTGGTTCTCAACCTTTTTTGAGCAAACGCCCCCCTAACCTTACCGAGATACTCTAGCGCCCCCCCCCCCAAAAAAAAAAAAAAACACAAACACACACACACACACACACACACAAATGTACATATATTAGCCAAAGAGATACTGTATTAAATGCACATTCATCTGTTAAACTAGTTCAGACAAGGCAACTATTTAAGTACATTTCTTGGTGCATAAATATTATTTTTACTTTGGGAAGACAAATACAGTACAGTAAGAAAATCGTTTAGAAAATAATGAATGTGAATTATTCTAAGCTGCAGAGTTCTTGAACGGTAAGCCAGACTTAGCAATTAATAAAGCGATGTTGTAGGTCGCCACCAACCCGCTTTCGCTTTGATTGACGTTCTGGGCGAACAGAGAGTTGATGGTGGGCCGTCTTGAATGTTGATCCCTCAGAGACTTAAAGTAGGATGGATCTTTAGCTGATTTTTCGGGATGTTTTTTCACTAAATGTTCCTGTAGTCGCGAGGGTTTCATGGCCTCATTAGAGAACACCTGATCGCAGAGCAGGCACATTGGTAAAGTGGTGTTCATCGGTGACGGGATAAATCCATAACTAATGTAATTGGCATTGTACTGCCGGCACTTTTTCTTGCTAACCGCCATGTTTGTTTATGTTATGTTATTAAAGTTGAATATGTTACAATGAATTGTGTACGTTTTCATTGGTTGTTGAACTGTTATCCCGCGAACTAGCGCTCATGACGTAGCTGTGCTTTGCTGCTGTCATAGGGCTGCTGTACAGGGCTTCAGTGAGCCTCTCGCGGTGCACAGCGTTTAGTATATCCTCCCTCTCCAACATATGAGGGTTGTGTCTTTAACATGGTTCTGCTTGTTCTGTGTGTTAGCTAACTCCATGCTTTGGCTGATTACTCTGTGTTTTCTCCACCTCAGAGACAACAGTTAGTTTAAGTTTGAATCTCGCTGCGCTAGCATTAGCAATATCAGTAAACGTCATTATACTAGTCTGTGATTGGCTGATTCCTCTGTCGCTAAGGCTTTGATTGGCTGGTTGTTCTGACTCAAAGACCTCTGATTGGCTGTCTGCAGAGCCTTCTCTTTTCTAAGGCTGTGACAGTCAGCAGACCGCAGAACATTGGAGAGAATAGTTAAAAAGAGGTCGAGGGGTTAGAAACATGAAAAGTTAAAATAGGCTGTTTATTTCAGGTAACCTATTTTTGCAGTCAAAAGATTTATAAGATTTTTAAGAAAGTTTAAAATATATTTATTAAAAAAAAAAAAAAAAAAAAGCTCTCGTGTCCCAGCCTGGTCCCAGCGCCCCCCTAGGTTGTACGAACGCCTCAACGGGGGCGGTACCACCCCCGTTGAGAAACCCTGATCTAGTTAATGTTGTGTTGAGTTACTATCTATTAAAGATTGATTTAAAACAATGGTGATTGAGCACATGACCCATTGATAAAAGCTCTTGTATTTGCAGCTTTTAACTCATGTACTGTAAACTAGCAGTGTGAGTATGCTGTATTTTTGTTTCCTACCTTCAGACTCAATGTGTTCCTCCTCAGGTGGGGGGTTGTCCTGGCCCCAGTCTGCTTCATTTTCAATCTGCACCACCAGGAGCCGCTTCAGTGACGCCAGGTCGGCGTCTTTGAGCCCCATCTCCAACTGGCGAACGACGCCCCGCCCCGGCTGGGTGGTCACCACAGTAGCCTACGAATGTAGCGACACAAAATATTATGAGAGGCCTCACCTGGAACAAAAAGCCCTCAAAGGATCCTAACTCAAATAAAAAATATGTTACGGTGACAGGCCTAAAGAGTTGAAAAAAGGGACCCATAAAAAGCTTCTGAATTGTAACAGCTTTATGAAAGATAGAGTTTGTGTTCTTTAAAGTTGTTATATATTCTATATCTTTTTTTATATATATAGGCTATATATACAGTATATTTTTATATCTATAGAATTGTATAATTTTTATTACATCTATAGAATTAATGAAGAATTCTGCAGTAGATTTGCACGAAATGACAACATCATAAAAAAAAGTCTTGTCTTGTGATGTAAATACATGAAATCAGTTTTTTGTGGCATTTATAGGCTTAATGAGGGGAAAGCAGATAAACTAATGTTAGACTGATGGTGCATGTCCAACTGAATCACATTAACAGTAGCATTAAAAGATGATTACTGATTAGATTATCAATGAATTATGCTGTCTGCTTCCTGCTGTTTGGCCAAAAGTAATATGCCGCTGAACACAGCATGGAGCTAGACACATACACACACATGAATGCTAGAAGCATATGGATGAAAACGTGCATTTTATAAGTGGATCAGCAACACACAGACAGACAAGCATATGTCCCTGCTTAGTGTATCTCTGTCTCCTAATAGTGCTATTCATATCTGTTGCTGTCGGAATACAGTGGGTCTTAGTGTTATCATCTGTCCAGAGCCTTCTAATGAATCTGCTTGGATCAGAGAAATCCTCGTCAACAGCCCAAAGCTGTGTGCACAGAGGACATGTTGTTCAAATGTAACAAGAACAGTGGCTCTTTTCTCATTTCGCTCGCCATATGTCCAACATTTAATTAAAATACAAAATATATAGTATTCCAATCACCCTAAACAGTCTTTTGCTGACATGATCTAAAATGTTGTATTAAGAGTCTCAAATGTTGGGCCTGGAGCATGCACAGAATGTAAACTAGATTTTAATCATATCAAAAAAATAGGAATAGTTCTTTTAAATATGCTGAAGCAAAGTGATAACTATAGTATTTTATTTAATGTCAACAATGCAATGGACTGAACACAAGTGGACTCAAAAGGAAAATGTTTTAAATACGTTATGCACTCAACTCAACTGCTGCTTAAAGGTGATAGCTTGGTTATTCTGGCAGAAAGGCACTGAAAACTACTGGAGCTTTACCCATATTTACAACTCTTCCTAGACAGATGGCTCAGCAGCAGAAGACTGGAGGCTGCATTTGAAATATACATACGCTGGTTTTATGTGGAATGTCTGATTTAAGATGTGAGTAGTTCTCAGCTACTAAAATGGAATGTTAACAAAGAATGTTTTAAGCTCTGATGTAAATTAGTCTCCTTATCCAATAAGTTTTTTCAGCTGTTAAATGCATTGAAATGGACCTGAAGAGAGATAATTTAACACATATAAGTGTGGCCTCTGCCCCACATTAACATGAAGTACAGGGCTTGAATATCAAAGGCGTCTTTTCAGTCTGAGCTAGTCTGCAGCTGAAGAGATGCTCCTTCATAATGGATCTGGAGATATTCGGATTCAGATTCAGAATTGGACCAATACTTATTGGAAATGACATAATATACAATAACGTTGTGCAAACAAAGAGGATAGTGTATGTTATGATGGAATTTGTCTAATTCCAAGCTCAGACAGATCCTGGTTTTACCCGCTAAAGGATCTGATGTCTCTGCAATCATAGGATATAGAGAGGGGATGTAGCTCAGTGGTAGAGCGCATGCTTCGCATGTATAAGGTCCTGGGTTCAATCCCCAGCATCTCCAAATCTTGTGGAAAAATCATCTACCACGAATTATGATGCAACATATTGAAACATAAAGATTTATTAAAATAACACAAAGGTGATTATGGAGAGCAGGAAAGGAAGTACACAGCTATCATGCTGTGTCTTTCACCATCAAGACACAAAAAATTATTCAGTCAGGCTATTGAACAAGAGGATGTAGCCCATGGTAGAGCTAATGCATGAGGTTGTGGGTTCAATTCCCAAAATATCCATTTCTTATTACTCTATGCAGAAGAAGGGTTCAGAAATTGACAGGTAATCACCGTTGAAGAACTGTTTCACTTATGAATATGAAGCTTTGTCACATTGACATTATTTAAAAACTGGGAGCAGAATAGAACAAAGGCCATTGTAAACAAGGACTTGCGTAATGGTGAGCACTCTACCCGGTGAGCCACCGGGGTGCTCCTCATCAAATCATATCAATAATTGTATTCATTAACAGTTCTAACACAGCACAGGTGATCCCATAGCTGAACAGAGGTTTAACTGGCTAAGAATCAGATGGATCAAATGTTGTATAGATTTATTACCCGTCAAAATTTAACAACAAAGGAAAGTTTCAGGACGTTTTCTAACTGTTAAAATGATTCCAATTGATAAAAATCTTTACAAAAATGACCTGACACTAGTGCACGTTTACACAGCCAGGCTATTTTTGTGGACCTTTTGATATTTTTTATTATTTAGATTGTTGAAAAACAAGGGGATGTAGCTCAGTGGTAGAGCGCGTGCTTTGCATGTATGAGGTCCTGGGTTCAATCCCCAGCATCTCAACTTCAAGGGCTTCCTCAAACCTGTAATAAGGGGACCATGAACCCTAATGAGGGAGTAATATTGTGCTGGCCTATGACAAGCTTGTTTAGGAGCTAGATAACCTGAGATGCATGTCTTACTGAAGGCCATCAGGATGCTTCATATGTCTGTAGCTCTCTGTTTTAATTGGTCTCTGTACAGATTTCTTGTGAGCTGTAGCATGAATCTTTCTTGTTGAGCATATACTGTATATAGGGTCTATCTATGCTCACCTCCATATAAGGGTGGTTGTTGGCCTGGTTCCCAGTACTGGTGTGTCTTGTGTACTGTTTAAACTGCTGCATGCTGTCCAGCACTGCCTGTCGCAGCAGCTCGCCTCCTCTGGCCACTCCTCTGACGCAACCTTCTCCTGGAATAGACCTCAGCTCCTCCACACAGGAACGCAGCCTGGCCAGGTTACCACGCACCTGCTTAAAGGGTAAAGAGGCACAGAGCAGAAAAGGGGGAAAAAAGTGACGGACATTGTGTGTGATGGAAAGCAACAAAGGGAAAGAGGGATGAGGGAGGAGGAACAGGAAAAATCAATAATGGTTCTTATAAACACTATCATCTATCTTACCACAAATGGCAGCAGACATTCCTGCTGCTTGCTGATGGCATACAAGCTGAGTAGAGGTACCCTACAGGGTCCCTCCAGACTGCAGGCCAGAGACAAGAAGTTGTCCAGGGCCTCACAGATCACCGTACAGGTCTCTGACCACCTGGGTGGCAGCGTCTCCACGATCAGCACCCTGGCCGGTTGCCGGGGAAACGAGGAGGACCAGTAGACCATGTTCCCAGAGTTAGAGGAACCCGTCGGCCTCTTCCTGTTGTCCATGGACATCTGAAAAGCAATAAATGCCAAGAGATGAGAAAAGGCGAACAAAAGCTTTTAAAGGAAGGAACATTACATCCCACTGATGATGTGAATGGTGCGTTTGAGGTAACCATGTCATGGTTTGTGCTGAGAGTGAGATAAAAATTCTAATTTGCATGTAAAATTGAAGAACTCCTCAAGTATCTAAAACCTGAGTAAGCAAACATGCAAAATATGCTAAAATATATGAAGACCAAGACGAGGAAAACAAGTAATTACCAAAATGCCCGGTAATGATAGTCAGCTCATGCAGTCAACAACATTAAAGCACATTAGCCTCAGTCATAATCAAGAGCCTTAAGTAGGACTGTAAATAGAAGAGGAATAAATAGGCTAGGGTGAGCATTATGTAAGAATGTAGGTTATACATGGCTGGTTATCACATAACTCCGGGGCTATGCAGGACTTTTGCCGGTGCTTACATGAAAAAGTGACAACTAATGTAGCTTTTTTCAACCAATGACTGGAAGTAAAACAATTTAATGGCTAAAAATTAGACATTTTGAAGGCAGGAATTTCTAGTGGAACTACACTGTAAGGCAGACAACATAATACACCATTTACTGCTAATTCTCCCTGGAGTGGGCAAGTTAACTAAGAGTTTATTATGCACAGCAGGTCCTCACTTTGCGCTGAATGAATAAAGATTTTTAATGTGTTGTCTATAATTAGAATCGACTTACAGTATAAAGGACATTCCAGCTAAATGCTAAACTTGCACTACAGCTGTCAAAAGTCCACCAAAAAGTAATGTTCAGCCTTGCAGCGTTAGGATACAAGGACTGGACTATAACAGAAAGAATGATTCAAGTGGGAAAATGGGTCATAGGCATAGAAGCACAAATTAACACTGAATGGAAAAATAGAACTTAAATGACAGAGTTATAATGTAATAGAGTAATAATGTTGCATTAATGTTAATATGGGCTGCTACTTGATATTTTCATTATCGATTACTTTTTCATTTGACGCATCATCTGTGTTTCTAAGTTGGGTAATAATAGTGAAATGTTTTTATTTTCAAGTCACCAAGGCACAATCCTCCCATAAGCCGGAATAAGCAAATGTTTGGGTCTTCTGCTTGAAAAATTACAAATTATTATTCAACTATTAAAATTGTTGGCGATACATTTTTGTCAATTGGTAAATTGAGTTAAACAATTCTTAATGTAGTACTCCTTTGCATTAAAAAAAAAGATCTGACAGATAAGATAGATAGATAGATGGAAAGGCCAAAAGGGTCTGTCATGCTGCCACATAGAGGATGTGGCGACGGATTGAAAGGGGAAAAACCCTCACGCTTCACAAATCCAATCACAACGTCTAAAACTCAGTCATTACGTGATATATGTGCCGTGTGAATCCGTCTTTATGTTTCTGGTCACAGGCATCATCATTACTGAAGGGAAACCCCTAATTTAGTAACATCAATGACTCCATTACTCTGACACACATCAATAGAAGTAGTCCTTTCATTTCCACACCTAAGTGGGCGAGAACAGACATGAGGAGTGTGAACAAACAAGGCACTGATTACACTCCAATTTCAACAAGACCATGGTAGAAGTTGTGCGGGATTTTTCAGTTATTTTACCAAATTTTGTTTGAGGACCGATTCATAGCGGCAGACCAGAATATTAATATACTTGGCCCAATCTTCGTGTCTTTCTTTGTTACCTTTTTTCTATTTCCTCTTAGATCCAGGAAGCAGAAGGGATTAGCTGAGACTTTTTCGGAGAAGCAAGCAACACACCTGAGTGACAAACACACACACACACACACACACACACACACACACACACACACACACACAAACAGTCATAAAGGCTTTCTGAAGCCCACAATCAAACAAAGAAACAGAGGAACTAACAGCACCATACCAAATTTGAACACAAAATAGAGCTAGAAATAACCAAGTCCCATGGAAAATACCCAAAGGCTTGCGCTACTCTCATCAGAGTAAAAGCCATCGACAGGACTAATCCCTTCAGATCGAAAGCTGAGCTCTGAGCACTCTTTATCATCCGAGCTCTTAAACCCACTGTCCTGAAATGCTGCTCTGTTCTGATCTTCAGAGACAAGGGGGCTACTCTGTTGGTAATAAAGGGCATATTGTGTGAAAGTGTGTTTGCCGTTTGATCTTCTTCTCATCTCTCTCTGACTCAATTCTCCTCTTTTAAACCGAATTCTATATTTTACAGTAAACATAAATGCAATGAGATTCAGTTTAACAGCTTCATAACATAGTTTATTTTTCACCTGTATGGGATTGGTGTCAGTTTAGGTACATTTATTCAACCACATAAATGCTTCAAATAGACAATAATAAAAAATATACAGAATGTGAATTTTCTAATTATTTCTTCTACTTTTTCTGAGGTACGTATGTGATGAGCCATGCTGGCAATGTTTATAGGCCAAATTGAATTTTTAGAAAGATGACAAAGTACATTGACAGTCTGTCGAAATAAACGGAAAAGAGCAGTCAGACAACAGCAACAACAAAATAACAGTTGGCTGGCAAGAAATAAAACTAACTCCATTGAGCTTTTCATTCTATTGTTTTTTTTTCAGTAAACATTAGCTAACTTAAGAAACATTATAGCCAACTTTAGCAAGCCGTTACCTTTGCTAGGTCAAGTTCCGCTTCCTCAGTTGGCCTCAGCTGGAATAGTTTGTATAAAAGCAGGAAATATTGGATATTCACTAAACTATGAGCCGAAAGACTTCTCAAGTGAACAAAATGTTAACAGCTAACTAAATAAATAGCTAGTAGTCTAACGCTAATTAACAGTGGGGGAATTATCATGTCACGACGTATTAGCGAATAACCTGAAACAAAGTAGATGCACGCGCAGGTTCTTCTGCCTTCGCGCTGTCAGCTCAGTGGCGCGAGCGAACCAAAGATTGTCTATTTTGGTAAGATGAATTAGGCCACTCAACACAATGAAAAAAATAATCGTTCGTATCGCATTAAACACGCTGAAACTAGTTCCGTTTTATTTTGATTCACTACAGCTTAGTTGTGAATGTTGAGTGGTACATTTATCGGACTGACCTGGAAGTAAAGTAGCGTATTTTATATATATATATAGGCTACATAATAGCCCACAGATAATAGCCTCGTTTGAGTAGGAGCCGTCTTGCTCTTGCTGAGCGCACAGCAAAAATGCTGCAAAAATGCTGTGCGCTCAGCAAGACGCGCGTCATAATTGCGCAGCTCTGAGCCAGATGGCTCCTACTCAAACGGGGCTATTTTCCAGTTCTACAATCTCACCTGGTCACGCTATTTATTCAGATTATGAGTGAAGTGAGTAGTTTGGAACTTTTCTTCTTTTCTTTTTCTCTTGTTTTTGTTTAAGGTTCAGTAAGCAGAATGGTCAGTGTAGCTAACTTCCTGTCAGTGACTGCAGTTAGCAGTCCCCTCCCTCGTCCCTACGTCACCACATTAATGCACTGCGGTCTTCAAGCAGCGAGTTATCTAGCATCATCTCAGATCCATAAGTGTGATAAAACACGATGAAAACCATCAAAACAGACAATGGGAAGGATTTGTACCTGCTCCGCCATTGTAGGCGCATAAACATTCACCCATCTGTTGATCTGGCGTGCACCCGCAGTGAGACCATGAGTGAGACGGGTTTTGGTTTGTACCGTTATCTGTTGTGATCAAATTCGGGAGTTGTGAACCTCCAATTAGTTCAACTGTCGAATACATATGGAGCAGCTGATGGAGAGATCGGCTTTATGAAATGCTCATATTATGTAAGTGATCACTGTATGAATAAAGAGCGATTTAATACTTATATCAACATAAATAAACTGCTTACTTCACCTTTAATGATGTTGCTCTGGTCCTCCTATATACCGGTGTAGGTACCAGATCGACTCGGGCTGCAAGATTGACTCGGGGTCCTAGATGCGCGATTATGACGCACTTCCTGTAAACTTTGTCTTTTAAATGCGCATGCGCTATGGTTATGCGCATGCGCTCTGTTTATCCCACTTGGTTATCCCGCTATCTCGGTAAGTATTAAGGTTAACGATCTCTAATGATTTTCTAATTTAAGACTATGAATAATAATCTAATGTACAAAGATAAACCTTAGTCATACGCTTATCAAATTATTTTACTTTAACATGGTGTATATTCATAATGGGGACAAACTCAATGTTTTTCTAACGGCCTATATGTTAGGGAAGTATGGGGATTGGAACGTGAACATCTCTTTAACACTTTGTTTCCTGTCTGTTATCAGGACCCCATCGTGCAGCCCATCCTGGACCCCATCAATCATGAAAATAAATAATAAAAAGAATTGATGAAAATTAAGATTCAACACTGGCTTTATTCAACATCTAGATGTTTCAAACAAAAGTTGTTATACAAAAATGTATTGTTTTAATATTATCAACTAGCAGAGCTTCATGATATCTATTATTCCAAAAGTGTACCCTATTCACCTGCTGTGTCACACATTAAGTGAACTATTCCCATTGAGAAATGTTCTGCAGAGACTCACTGTAAATAGTAGGCTGTTTGGACAGTCGATGGCATTGCTGCAAGACACTACAAAAGGTGGTATATGTGGATGAATAAGTAAAATACAAATCAGATTAAACAAAATCTGATGTACTTTTTTATTTTATTTAATGAAGGTTGAATGAATGAATCTATTTATCAGTGATGCAAGACACTACAAATGCTCCAGGGGCTGGAAATTATACATCTGAGCCACACCTTTACATTTTTTAACTGATAAATATCATTATGAAACTCTCATTATACACATTGTTTTTCAGTGTGATGTAAAATAACAGTGAACCCAGGGGATAGTTGTTCTTTTAATAAAATAGTATTTCTTAAAATACATGCTAGAGTACATTAAACTAAAATACTCATTCAATGTTTAAAGTATTATTAAATAAATGTTTAATTTAGCACTCAAACAGGGTTAAAACCGGGGGTTAAACCTTGCTAAACTATAAATTCGTATAAAATAAAATGTAATTTAACCTTAATAATGAGAGATGACTACTATAAGCCAAACGTAACAACTAATTTTAAACCTTGCAGAACAATAAATAAATCGATCTATCTATGGAGCCTACTGGCTAAGCTATCAGCTAGCGCGATCTTTTACATGTTGTTTGAGTTTCGCACCATCAGCTATCGCGATCTTTTCAAATGTTGTGTATGTCCACAATGCTTTGCAGTAGCGTAGCAGTAGCGTAGCAGTATCTATGGTGACAACGTCAAGTGTCGATACGTCTTGCCGTTGCGTAGCAGTATCTATGGTGACAACGTCAAGTGTTGATACGTCATCAGTAGGCGCAGGACCCCGAGTCAATCTTGCAGCCCGAGTCGATCTGGTACCTACACCGGGAACCAAGATACATAAACATGGCCTATTTATGACAGGCTGGAACATCCTTTGTTTCCACTCACAACAGTGCTAAATCAAATACTAATCTGCTTCACTGTAAATACACTAAAGATTTTGTCCAAAGCTAGAATCAACAAAAACTGAAAGTTCTTTGTAGCCACTTTAAATAAATCATTAGTTGCAGTGCTATTTCAGTGTTTCATTTATTGAAGGAATTCAATTAAAAACAGGCAGATAAAGGCAAACCACAGCTTTTAGAAAATAATTGTGATTGCACTGGAGAGTTATTCACCCAGATCACCCCGAGCATGTTTTAACAAAGCTGTTTTAAATCTTTAATAGTATACACAAGGACGTTGTGAGCATTTGCTTTGTCTGTAACAGATAAACAAGCACATGAAAGCAAACGCAACAAAGTAAGCTACTGCTTCTCTCTTGATGTCTGAAAGAAAAAAATACAAAAAACTTTTTGGAAATATGAAGTTGAACTCATAACTTTTGCATGCCGTCCTGTCCTCATTCCATGTGTTTACTAGCCATTCATTAAGCCTTTCTTATTTCTATAAGAAAGGAAAGGTACGATAAAGATGTGAAAGGAGTTGGAGCTGGCAAAAACGCAATGTATGATTTTTGATGTATGTATGTATATGTCTGTGTGTGTGTGTGTGTGTGTGTGTGTGTGTGTGTGTGTGTGTGTGTGTGTGTGTGTGTGTCTGTGTCTGTGTGTGTGTGTGTGTCTGTGTCTGTGTGTCTGTGGGGTGTATGAAGGGTTTTTTGTAAAGTGCTGTGGTCCATGGCTTTGGTGAACGCTGGTTTGGCTGACTGATGTTAAGTCACAAAGCTTTTTTTTTGTCTCTCTTTCTGACTCTCTCTCATCTATTTCTCACACACAACCTTTAACTTTGGGTGTATGAGATTGACATGGCCCAATGAGGAGGATGCACATCTGCTCTTGGGAGATAAGATGAGGTGTGTGTGTGTGTGTGTGTGTGTGTGTGTGTGTGTGTGTGTGTGTGTGTGTGTGTGTGTGTGTGTGTGTGTGCGCGCGTGTGTGTGTGTGTGTGTGTGTGTGTACGTGTGTGTGTGTGTGTGTGTGTGGAGAAAAAGGAAAACTAACTTCAGCTCTAGGTACCTGGCAAAAATCCTTTCCAGATGAATTGGTGCAGAGTGAAAGTCCTGATTTGACAGCAGTGTGTGTGTGTGTGTGTGTGTGTGTGTGTGTGTGTGTGTGTGTGTGTGTGTGTGTGTGTGTGTGTGTGTGTGTGTGTGTGTGTGTGTGTGTGTGTGTGTGTGAACAGATGATCAGAGCTTAATGCCGCTGCTTGGGAGTTGGCTGAGGATTTTTCAGAACAGCAAGTTTTCTTCCCCAAATCTTATGTATTGAAGGCACTGCTGGAACCTCTCCATCTTGGCTCCCTTATTTCCTTGCTGGTCAAAATGTTCACACACACCTGATTCCTCATACAGATTTTCTCTTTCTTTCATATACTCTCCAATCACTCCCCCTCTTCTACAGCCCACCTGGCTGTCAGTGCTTGATGTTTTAATTTGTATCTCTATGTATATACTGTGCATGAGATTAACAGTGGTGGTTTGCATTTCATCATGAGGATCTTCCACTGAGTCGGATGTTGAGCTCTCACACTTGAATGTGAAGGTCCGTGTAAGGGGATTAGGTGCATCAATATGATTGGAGCTTAACTGCTCTTACGCACAGGCACAGACTCACAAACGCGCAAACACACACGTCATAAAATACGCACGTTCTTCCTAATTTAGTTTTGATGAACACAAATACTTGGAGGGCAATATGGGCTTTGCCAGAGTGTACTAATCTGCTGTGTCTTTTTCATTCACTCTGAGGGAATTGGGGAAGAGTTTGTGCTCTAGTTTCATCACTTATTTTCCACACTAGTTGCCTTTTTTTTAGGTCCAGTGTGGTTTTTGCAACGTTTTTAACTCTTACTTTTGGATTTAGTCTGATTCGATGTGTGACTGAAGTTGAATTGGCGTGAAGTAGGCTGCGTTAAATTGTTTGCTCTTTTGAGAACTTTATTTGTTTAATTCCTTCAGATGGGAACAGGAGCATGAAATTAAAAAAATCCCCCCAGTACGTCCTAGCAGTTTAATTTGAAGAGGGTCAGATGGGATTGAAAAGCAGGCAGAGGCTGCTCTTTAGTCTCTACTACGTATGAATTAGTTCTAAACTCAAATCATTATTTCGGTTATTTTCTTATTAATCCCAATCTCTGACATATGCATGAAAGGTGCGGTGACTTGAGACAGTGGTAGATGATGTCATCTTTAGTAACTAACTTTTTGTCCTTGAAGGCCACCGTAGCTTATGTAAATTTTTCCAAACTTGAGGGGTAGACAAAGAGCGTTGCAAACTTACAACTTTCACCACTAGATGACGCCACAATATGTGTTATTAAAAACTGCAAGTTTAATGTAGTTCGAAAACTTAAAGGAATAATTCAAAATTTTTAGTTTAAACCACACAGATTTTTTTTTTAAATCTTTTGCTAATAGAAACACGCTATTACATGATAATTAGTTAGCAAGAGGTGGTGATGGGTCGATTGTGATGTTTCAGACAGAGCCATGTTAGCTCTATGATCCAACTACTTTCAGCTTTTGTACTGAGCTAGGCATTAGCATCATATCATTACAGTACACGGACATAACAGTGGAATCAGTCCATCTAGTTTTGGCATGTAAGCACATGAAGAATTTCCTCAAAATGTCCACCTATTCCTTTAGCAAGAGTAATGTGTCAGAGTTGCATGTTGCATTTGTTCAGAGAAAAAATAATACCCTCATCCACCCTGGTTGTTGCACGTTGACTTTTACCATTGTGTTTGTGCAGTAACTGTTGAAACAAAAGGCTTGTTTCAGCACGTTAGCCCGTCTGTATGTTGGGTTTTATGGAAAGAGCTGTTTTAAAGGTAAACATGGATTGCGAAAATTGCTAGTTAACAGCACAGCACACCTCTCACGCATCCCGTCTTTTACACAAGAGGTCGGACTTCCATTGAACCACCACTGCAGGTATTTGCATCACAGAGCGTCGCAGTGCGGTTTCAGGGTTTCAGAGATTTATCTTTGTTATGTTGAAACTAGAGAGCACTCCTCAAGGAGACAGGTGAAGAGATTGTTCAAATTTATGAATCAAGTCAACTGAGACTGAGAATGTGAAGACAAGACTATCTGGCTATCTGGGGTAGCTAAATTCTGCCTGACATGTTATACACAAGTGTAAACATTCACAAGGATGTAGCTCAACCACCTGAAGGCATTTACCCTGAGGAGGGGATGTAACTGACTTGAAGCTCCGTCTTCCTATGTCTTCTACCTGCACTGGTATGCCTTTGTTTGAAATTCCCACATTTCAGTATAACTATTTAAGTTCATAAATGATTTATTTTCGCTCCTGGCAACGGCACATTACCAACAATTTATTCAGAGACCATTGCTTTTCCATCTCTGTAGCAAAATTGCTTTCATTAAATTAAAATTTCCTGTACATACAAATATTTCAAGCTTTGTACCCGTAGGCAACTGCGAACCGCCATGACAAAATCACTAGATTTTTCGAGGGAGACACCACTTTGAATACGCTGGGCGACAGAAGTACAAATATGAACAAGCGACCATAATTCTGTTATTTATCGACATTTCAGAACCAATCATACTATTGTTACAGAAGATTTGTTTCGGAAGTCTGTGTGTTTGTGTTGTGGACTTAAGAGTTGGTTAATACATCAATGCTTTAATCTTGGTGGGAAAAGGACCTCACTGGAATGCGTCTTTGGCTGGGTGTGCGTGTGATTGTGCATGTTTGTGCACACGTGAAGCAAGGCTTTGTGCGTGAGAACACAAAGCCAAAGCTGTTTACTGTGGCTTTTTGGGGTTTACTGCTGCCACAGATTATAGTCGAGCAGCACAGGAGCACATGTAGCTAAAAGGGTGGATGAATATAATGGTTGGTTGCCATGATGGGAGTGCTTTACAGTAAAATGATGGGTGCAGACCCTTTATGGCTTAATGGTCTAATGTGGGGGGAGGGCTTCTGCTTACCAGTATGTGACATGTAGCATGTCTTCCTCAATAGAGAGCATTAGCATCAAGATAGCTACCTGTTTCTTTGCTTAGTTGCATTCATTGAAAGTGGGGAGGGAGGTGTTCTGGTCTGTATTGGTACAAATCAGCTCAGATGGTTCCGAGACATCAGAAAGATTACTTTCCTGATCTACAAGTACCATCAGAGGCCATTAATGCTTTCTGAGTGCTGCTAAGTGGTGCCCCCATGTCTAAACAAAAGAATATAGCTCTTGGAGATGGACATACAGTAACTGAATGGTTTTTAGAGTAATGAGTAGGGGGTGGTAGGGAGGTTGCAGGACCCAGACTTAAACATAAACCATTAAAAATTCTTAAAATATTTACACTTAATTTAGCGTGTTCTTTCTTTCTTTCTTTCTTGCTTTCTTTCTTTCTTTCTTTCTTTCTTTCTTTCTTTCTTTCTTTCTTTCTTTCTTTCTTTCTTTCTTTCTTTCTTTAGAAACCGATTTGAGCAGGCAACAGCCTCCTACTGGAGCAATTAATTCCCCAGACTATTCCGCCTTGCTTGCTCAGCATGTAACTGATACCATTCAAGTGCCACTGAATGTAATCATGCATTACATATCAACGGCAATCTAATTTGTTAGAGAAAGCCTGGGGTCTCTTCCCTCTCTAATGAGATGATGGATGGAGAGTCTTTGCTGGTCTTCTGCCAGGAGCAGGAGAGGTGCCACTCCCTTAGAAATTGAAATGAGATTGAGATGAACATGCAACTGATACATGATTGGCAACAGGGAGACTCTCTTCCAGTCCGAACCACAT
Source organism: Hyperoplus immaculatus (assembly GCA_949357725.1). Classification (NCBI taxonomy): domain Eukaryota; kingdom Metazoa; phylum Chordata; class Actinopteri; order Uranoscopiformes; family Ammodytidae; genus Hyperoplus; species Hyperoplus immaculatus. The sequence goes on along the minus strand of OX442371.1, from coordinate 14,853,460 downwards.
CACCATCACTGTTTCCAGACTCAGCTTAGCTTAGCATTTGTTTCATCTTGGCTGTGTGAGCTAATTCGAAAGGCGCTTTCCGTCGGCCGTGTGACAAAATCCATATAGGACACAGATTGTCTATCAGGCTACAGAAGCTCCTGATGATCCTGTGACTGCAGCAGCCTCATCAATAAGTCAGTGTTCCTAAAGTACCACCGGAACAGGAGTGATGCTCTCTGGGGGAACACACTCCAGAGAGAGTCCTTGTGAACATGGATGACTCATCTCGGAGCGCACAGCAACACCTCTAGGGCTAAAGCGTTAGAGTTCCAGGATGTTCTCCTGATCAGGTCAGGTCCTGTGTGTCCTGTGATATCATTAATTATTCTATTTTATCCATGTGACTTGTAACATCATCATTATGTAACCACAGGGTATGCTGTGCCTTCATTTGGCCTAGCCTTTGTTAAATAGACCTACAGTAGGATTACATGCTATTGCCATATTTACTTTCCACCAATATGCTATTGATGGCAAATACAAATGCAAATGTATTTGTTATATTCCTAATTGGTATATCTCTACAAAAAAGGCCTCGATTTTTACAGGGTCCCTGGTGTGTCTAGACCCCCAAAGTATTAGAAAAAAACAAACCTAACTTTTTCTTCCCCTACACTTTTCTTAAAACCTGTATTCAGAAACCCTAGTCAGATTTCTTCCCCTTATGACATCATAAGAGGAGAAGCCACGCCCATCTGATACCAAACTGAAAAATTATATAATATAATGTATAGAGTAAAACACGATTTAAGCTCACAACACGGACTATCAGCGGATGGTGAAATGGGCCCAGACATGGCAGCTGTGTATACATGTTGCCTTCAAAAAGTGTACATTGGTGTTCTTTGTGTCCTCTCACCACATGTGTTGCTGTCAAGATGTCAGGAAGCGCTTCCTGCTTATCTCTGCTGTGGGACGGTATAGAGGCCACGGCTCCGTACAGTAACAGTCGCGGCACCGCATGGTCTCATCGGATCTGCCCCATGGGTCACGTGACTCTCCAACAATCCACCCTGTTGTTGCTCTTTGTTCCCATGCACTCCGTTCCACATTCAGAGAAGGAACAAGCAGCGGCATAGACTAGAGATTGTGCCAGCTGTGGCCCGACATGTTAATGACCTTAAGGCTGTGCATCTTTTTAAAGATTGCATGTCAGTGGTTATATTTGGAAAATTCAATGAAAGTCCATTGATTGATGGGTTTGTTGATCAATTCCAGTGACTTGATGGTTGAAATATGAAATATGGTCAGACAGCCATTCCTAACACAGTATGTTTGTCCACTCTCACTTGTGTGTGGCACTAGAGGTGTGTTGACTATGGAGCTAAGCACATCATGGTAACAATGTCACCACTCTCCCCCTATGTTTTCCATCCGCTCACAGCTCACTGATGTATGTGTGTGTGTGTCTGTTTGCGTCTTTGCATATGAATGGATGGACCCTAGTGTCCTGCACAAGGAGCTTGTTTAACATATTCATGAATCTTGTTGATCATAAGTTAAACATTCATGTCATGTGCATGTATGTTATGTACGTATGTATGTAACTCGACGTCATTGAAAATGAGGGTCACCCCTCAATTGGTCTCTCGAGGATAAATAAAAGTTAAATAAAAAAAAAATTAAATGTTTTGGCATAATACCTAATGTGTAACATCCTCTGCCATGTGCAATTTAGCTTTTGTGACTCCGGATTTAGTTTGTTGAGTTATATTGTACATTTAACCAAAGCAGATGCTTAGAGATGAACATGAGTGGCTGCTAGCTGAGGAACAGCTAATTGGAGGGTGGCTACATCCACCCGAGCAAACATTGTTCCAAGCCGGTCCTCAGAAGAGACTGCGCTGAATGAAAAGAGCCTTAAATTGCATTGCGGGTGGGCTGAAGATTTGTGTATAATGGAGGGAATCACTTCCAAGCAGGAGAAAAAACATATGGATCAGGACAAGACAACCTGTCAGATTCTCGTTCAAATGAAAAAGCAGAGTTTTGAAAATACACAAAGCTAGTTATAAACTTTAGAGAAGAGACTGACAAGCTGTCACATGTGCCACATGCCCACACAAGATGGTTTTGCTTTCTGGCTGCGCTTTGAAAAGATCCTTCTGTCAAAGAAAGATTAGATGAATCAAATGAAGCCAGAATTTAAAAATGTCAAGGTGTTCCTTTAATCTGCCTCCAGTCCCCTCCATGTGTATCTAGCATGCCTAAAATAACCTCTGCAGCTGAGAATTCTTCATGGTCATGTCATGTTTTCCTGCCGCCTTCCACCTACTGTACCTGCCTGAGCCCCTTTTTAAGACATCCTGTCGCATACATGTCTTAAAGCCAACCCCCCCACTGTCCCCTTCCACTCAAAAATGTGTTTGGCTGGTTGTCACCTTGCTTGGATGACTGGCCTTCACTCTGCAGATACGATATTTGGTCATAGTTTGACTTTGATTTCACATTAATTTGCTGAAAAATGTTTCTCTCTCTCATCCTCTTCCTACCTAATTCCCAACACAAATCACAAATGTAACATCCACATATTTTGAGCTACAAAGGATTTGTTAGCCTATTATTCAGCACTTTAAGTCACCTTGCAGAGAGTGGAGGCTGCAGCAGTTGGAGGGACTGTTGGACTGTTTTTTCTTTTCGCTCCTTTCCCATCCTTCTTTGTCGGCACAAGCCCCTCTTCTCCTCCCTTCCCCCTGATTCTACTCATCCTTCTCTCTCTCATCTTTTCATATCTTACTGCTGTACGTTTTGCATTTTAGCTGTTTACCCTCTATCCATAGTGACTTACAATGCATATGGGGATGTGGAGGTAAGGTGATTTTCAGCAGGATCATTACCCAATCTTCCATTTCTTCCTTGATCCTTCCCACAGAGCCAAATTCTTCCGTTTCCTCCCCTGCCCTCCGCTCCTTCCTTTGCCTCTTAAGTGCTCCTCTAAATCAAGGTGCCCTGACAATTGCTCTGGAATGACAGTTTTTCACGCTAATCCTCAGACCTGTTGTCATGGAAATTGGGCTCTCCAAGCGGCACTGTTCAGCGGCCCCTCGCATGAAACATGAATGATGAATTTGAGTTTTCATGTGTGACTGTGTGTGTGTGTGTGTGAGGGGGGCAACAGGCGGATTTCAGAAGTTAATGACTCTTTCTGTCATTTCATCAAAAGGAAGAAAAATTAGGTAGAAAGAGATGTAGTGAATGGAATAGTGATGGAAGGTAGACATATCTGCCTGATGGTTCATTTCTCAATGCAGGGTTGCAGGATTGCATTCAATGCATTCGCTGACAGGGCTAGCAAATTTGCCTTTGGGCCAGAAACGGCTCAATTCACAAAGAAAAAAAAAACAGGCTGCTAGGCGCTTAACCATCCCAAAATAGATAGAGCTGAATGCCTTTAGTCTCTTTGGTACTGATGCGTGGTGGCCAGTTTTAATTACCCTGCCAGGCCTGAAACACTGAGTATGAGTGTTGGGAGATATGGACCCTTTCTACTGATTTAGTCCTTCTAAATCCTCCAGACTTCACACATCGCTTAGTTTGTGTAGTAGGACAATGTTTGTAGTTTAGTAATATTTTCCTCCACTTCTAGACATGCATTAGGATATTCTATTTGTATGATTTTTTTTCTGCTAGGCAATTTACATTTTCTGACGTTAGTCTTGTTTAGAAGTTATGTTTAGAGGAATAACGGGCTCACTTTGATGTCAAGCCACCCGGTCTGCCAAAAGATTATGTTGATATGGTACATTTTTATTTTCGAATTCCTTTTGAGCGTCATGTAAAGCTGCCGAAATTATGTTTCGCATCATGGAAATGAATGCTCCTGCCAAGTCTTTTACAATATCTGCTCACAGCAACTAAACCATGATTGACTCAAATGTAGGCACTCACATGGTTTGGTTGTGGTTAGGAAAGATTTTGATATTGGGTGAATGTTGGAAAAGTCGATAGTGGATCGAGGCAAGAGACCCGAAGTGTTTTATTTTATTCAGCAGAAGTATAAGCCATGTGCTGAGTGATTGCTGAGAGCAGCCGGGATAAGGGCTTAGCTAGACTTTTAGTTCACAAATGTGTAGAACAGGATCCTTCAGTTTATGGTCTGAAACTATACTTATTCACACTCATGATAGAAACTAAACAGAGCTGAATTCAACTGAATTCAACTGGGACAGAAAAAAAGTGTGACGTTGTGGCTATTAATATGTTAGCATGCTCATTTTGGTCCTGATTAACAATGGATGGAGTGCATAATTATGGATTAGGGGAGAACGGGGTAAGTAGGCACACTTTTTACTCTAGTGAGAATTGCTTATCACCTAAACATCTTTCAATAGTCATTCCTACATTAAATTGAAGCTTAAGGTGTTGGCTTGAAATGTGTACCCCTCACTTTTTCTACCTTCTTGTAATAAAGAAGAAATTAATCATCAAAGACACCCTCACACATTGTGACAACCAACCCCATCAAGGGGTCGGTTGTCAAACACTATGGGGTTGTTTGTCACAATGTAATCTTAATGGGAATAATCTTAAAAAGAAGGCAAGAAAGTAGAACTAAATTTGAAAGTTTAATTGCATTGTCAAGTTGACAAATAGGCCTACATAACTTACTGTAGCCATGGCAGCTGGTCTAGTTTGGGATGCACTGGGTTGTTTTGATTTTGTTGCCCTTTTTTCTTTTGCATGCTAGCTGCCTTTTCCTGCTCTATTCTCTCCTTCTCTGGGGTGTCAGTGAGGATACAGCTTGACAATTTCTTTCGATATTGGGTTCCTTTTCTGGCTGCAGCCTTGAGATAACATGTGACAACCAACCCCCCAAAAAATGTGACGACCAACCCCAACTTGAATTTCTTGCTAGCATCAAGGCCAACAACCATCTGAAAACTAATTAGCTTGCTAACCACAATCTAAACTATAGTTTACCCTTCACACTTTGTATGGGTAACAAGTGTTTTGTTATAAACCCATTGTGTAAAAGCCGAGAAGAAAAATACTGAGGAGCTAAATATTTTCAATTTGACATGAAAAACGCAAACAGTCGTCTCACCTCAAATTCAGCAGTCTTAACTCCAAGGAAGACTATGTAGGTGACCTCTGATCCCAATTCTGGATATTTACATACCAAAATTTAACAGACAGCGCCTTCTGGTTCCGAGATATAACGATTGTGACAACCAACCCGTGTGACAAATTACCCCGTTCTCCCCTACACTATGATGCACACTCTTCACTGTTACTGTACAAGTGTTGAGAGGTTCAACTAGGTCTGTCACCATAGAAACCAAAAAAATGAACAGTGGACCAAATTAATTGATTGGACATGCTGTTGTTCTAAGTCATTAATGGAGAACTAATGGGGCACTTTGTCTTCATTACAAGTACATGGAAATCAGTGTGTGTATTTGAGTGTGTGTGTGTGTGTGTGTGTGTGTGTGTGTGTGTGTGTGTGTGTGTGTGTGTGTGGTGTGCGCGTGTGTGTGTGTGAGAGTTTGTGTGTGTGTGTGTGTGTGAGAGTGTGTGTGTGTGTGTGTGTGTGTGTGTGTGTGTGTGTGTGTGTGTGTTTGTGCTTGTGTGAGGGTGCAATTATGCAATTTTTCACTCATCATCATCTTGCTACATTAGAACATTGTTAGAAGCAGATCTAAAGTAACCTCCAGTACTGTCAGACTGTGAGGCAAGACTGTACGTTTTTCAAGCATTCAAAGCCTACGTCCTTGATCCAAAACAAATGTATTGTGTGCATGATTACAATTAATCCATAAACTGGAGGAACCGTGAAACATTGGTACAAAACTGATAGGTAGCATTTTGCTTCGTTAAGGTGAGACTCAAGGCCAAACTCTAAATGATCTCAGAACTTGTGGACATCTTGTTGAAATGCTTCCTCCTTTTCGATTTTAGTTAACTTCATGTCATTTTAAATTAAAATATATAGTGCTACCCACACATGTGGAAACTATTGGTCCCATTGAGTGAGCAGCAGTTGTAAATTGAACTAGTCAGCAACTTGCATGGTGTCAATTTCTACATTTTGTATCATAAACTTCCTTTCACAGTAAAGTGCAAACAAGCACAGATAGACTTTGCAAAAAAAAAGTATGAACTTAAAACCTTTTGTTTGCTTCCTTTATGTAATCATTTTCCACCTTTGCCGATAGGTCAGGCTTTCTTTAGTGAACTCTGTTATCTTAATGCGGTTCAGACACTGACGCGCACAGTGTATCACTACCCCTGTCATATGATGTTGTTTTCATGTCTGCGGCCTTTGCTTGCCATCAGGTGGATACAGATATATCCCCAATTACCTTTCAGTGAACCCTGTGTTCTCCTTAACTCAATGAAACACAGTCTGTTCTGCCAGAAGTTTTGTTTTCACTCCTTTGTTTGCAATTGAAGAGGAGACACGTGTGTGAGATAGAGTATGACTTTTTTGAGATGTGCAACTTAATGTCCATGTGAAACTTAAAAACTCATACACTCTGTCCAGTTTCCTGTCCATACATTGATCGACCTCTCCTCATTACGACGGGCTGCATCCTGTTCTCTAGCATTTGAGCCATTTCCTGTTCCAATGGTAAGTGCTGAAGCAAGTCTTTTCATCAGGTAGAAAAAGACTAAGGCACGGGGAACTTAGACACCTGTACCCCCTTTTTGATGGAATTTCTATTAATTTTGGATTATCTGAAATACTCTCTAATCTCAATAACCATAAACTGATCGAGTCACGGAAAACACAGCTTCTGCAAAATGTAATTTGCCGCCATATCCCAGGAAGAAGTTCTAATCCTTAATCAGATCCCCTGATATGATTCAGATTCAGCTTTGCTTTATCAGCCAAGCTTTATCAATGTGCAAAGGGCTTTGTGTATTTTTTTAAACATTCACAGATCCGTGTCCTGATTGCAGTATGTCCACTGTATGGATTCACTGTCTAAAAAGGTTATTGTGGAGCGAATAACTCAATCATATTGGATCCACTTGCCTCCAGAATACAGAGAGCAGTTTGCACGGTCTGCGATTAAAGTTCGACTAACTGATTTTTCAAGCTCTGAAAACTGCTGTTTTTCTTCACCGCATGCAGTGTTTTATTGATTTGTTGCACAAAATGACTTCTTCTGCAACAGGCGTGTCTAAAGTCGCTTTCAGTTGGATTCAGTTGAATGCTGCATTTTTTATTGTACCCTTTCGCCTTTTTATTTAATAAATACATTAGAGTGCGAAATACTTTTGCTACAACCATAGGCCAAGTAGAGATGAGTAATGAGTTATAAAGCCAGTGAAATAAACCTGTTATTTCGAGCAATGCATACACTACTACAAGTATGCTCACATTAGCTACATTGAGCTACTGGCCCTACCAGACCAAGACAGCATCACAATTGAGTACATTAAAGCTCTTCAGTTCCTCTTCAAGGCTAAAAAACTTTTATTTCCTTACAGGAGGCACTTTCAGGCTGACCTTTGTCCACTGTCGCTTTAAGGTTCCCCCAGCTAATTGTTGTGGCTTTGAGTGGTATCAGGGAAGCAAGCAAAGAGGATTTACTTCCAAACAGGAAGGTAGGTTCTGTGGGGGTCTCCTCTGGCCATACCTGCTTCCTGTCCCCGCTTAGCAACGAGGAAAGTGTTACTAGGGGCTGTCAAAGAGGTCAAGAACCGACTATGTGTGTGCTATTACACAAGTGAGACGTGCATGCATAAACATGAGTGATGTTGTGAAAGGAAAGTTCAAGTTTCTGACATTTTGTCTTTCATATTGAGGTCAGTCATGTTTGAAGACACTTTTGTCACATCCCCTATGTTTTTCATTGAGAGCAGGCGGGCCAACAGAAGACCTCATGCGAAAATGTGTGTGAGGTAGAGGCCTTTGTCAGACCGCTTTGCTGTCTGCTCCTTCTATTATCTCATCCTCTCTCCACACGCCGCCAACATCCAACGCAATAATTAACAATCAGTCTCGCCCCATTGGCTCCATTCACTGACCTGGTACAAACACAGTGTGTCACGCTCACACAAACACACACACACACACGCACTCACCCACTGTACACTGCACAGTGTCTGAAGAATGTTCTTATCTGGTGTGAAGGGTCCTTGTAGGCTCCAGCTTTTGGGATAATAAAGCACCGCAACAGCGCGTTAAGAAAAACAACACAACAAGATAATGGCACAGAGGAGAGACTTATCAAAACCAAATGAGATTACTGCAGCAGGAACACACAGATATAAAGCTGAGTGGTATAAAGTGGGGACGGATGGTCATGAGGCTGAGAACGAAGCAAGATTAAACCAAGCACAAAAACATATTAGAATAAACCAGGATGACACACACACACACACACACACACACACACACACACACACACACACACACACACACACACACACACACACACACACACACACACACACACACACACACATTCTACTGCACCTCTAAAGATAAGGCACTTTGGGTAATGATGTTTCCATGCATGCTCATTCCTCTATTCTAATCAGCTTTTCTCTCACTTTGTTGCATCAAAAATAAAAAAGCCCAAAAGCCATTAAAGTGCCAGGAACAAAAAGAGTCCGACGACCTCTTTTTGTACAGAACATGCAGGAATAAAACCCCTGTTGATTTACTTGTTTATTTGAGCAAGATCATCATGTGAAAAGAAAATGATAACTTGGCGAGTAACGTGGCCCTACCTAATCCAACTAACCTCGGCCCTACCATGGGATCAGCATTAAAAGAAATAATTGTGTCACATGGGATTCAGCATCACCACTTTGCGGTTTTTTTTAAACGCAAAGTGGTGATGGTTAAATGGTGATAAATGAAGACAATAAATGAAATGGAAGCAAAAAAATTAAAATTAAAAACGTAATCAGTGTGTGATCTGCATAAGTTTTGGATAGGTTTAGTCAAAGTCTTTTCAATCCAAACCTTTTAAAGCATGACCACAGGATGTCGCAACGGAAATATCTCAACAGCTATTTGAATTTAATGGATTCCACTGGGCATTCATTGTGCCTGAAGATAATGATATGCTAATCATTTTGGTGATCCCCTGACTTTTTCAAGTGCCTTCAAGTCAACGTTTTGGTTTTCGTTTGGGCATGAAAAATGAAAAATTCTCTGATGGCAAGCGCCTTGTAGCCTATCTATGACCTCGCCTTTACTGGACTTAAACAGTGGGCCGTAGCTTTTCCTGCTGTGAAATGTTCCCCAAGCCGCTCCAATCAGCTTCATTCTTCATCAGCAGTGAAAGACCTAATGCCTCCACTCCTGTGGGCACCTGCTGACTTGAGTTGAATTAGTCAAAAAGAAAGAGGGGCAGAAAACGAGCGGGCGGGCGAGAGGGCACCTGATGAAAGAAAGAGAAAGAGAGAGAGAGAGCATAAAAGAAAAAGAGAAGAAATAAGACAAGGACAGGCTGCGCCCTACGGTGTCTTTGTCCTATTGGCCGAGGGCCCACCCTGCGCCGGCGGCAACCGATGACATCACTGTGTGAATCACGGCGGGGGAGGGCGGGGCCTCTGCTGCCTCTTGTCACCCTGGCAACAGGTCCACTTGTGTGTGTGTCTGTGTGTGTGTTTGTGTGTGCTTGTTAGAGTTATGCAGTGATTGCCTCACCTCTGGCTATTAAGTCTGCGGCCAATCCTGTTTTATGTTCTCTTTCTTTACCTTTGCTTTTCTCCATGGCGTTTCATTTTGTCATCTAAAAAAAAGTGTTTGCTTATTTTGAAACGCACATGGAAGATTCATTTTCTGTGACCTCCACTCCTTCTTCCCTCCCAAAATCTCTCTCCCTTTCATCTTTCCCCTCCTCTTCACTCTGTTCGGTATTCAGCCGAGTCTATGGTAAGTGGATTGGTGGTGTGCCCACTTAAAAGGAGTGGAGGAATCACACCGCTAATCCCATTGTGAGAGAACAAGAGCAGAGGCTGGTCAACATGTGTTCCTGTGTGTGTGTGTGTGTGTAAAAGCGAGAGAGAGAGAGAGAGAGCCCATGAGTGAGCAACGCTATTTCTGTATGGCGAAAGTGTGTTTGGAAAAAAAAGAAAGAGAGAAGGATATCCTATAGAGGGGATCAGCAATAAAGGAAGTCAGAGAAAGAGAGAGAGAGAGAGAGAGAGAGAGAGAGAGAGAGAGAGAGAGAGAGAGAGAGAAGAGAGAGAGGGCTCTTTGTGTGTGTGCCCTGTTAAATCAGGCATGTAACGCATGCTTTTATAGGAAAGCCTCTCCAGGCTCCTGTGATAAGTGGCAGGCTTCTCTGATCCGCACATGAAAAGAAAGCGAGCAAGAAAGGCAGAGAGAAAGAGAAAAGGTTGGAAATAAAATCAGCAATACAATGATGAAATGAGAGAGCGGGGGATTGGTCTGGGGGGCCTTGTGTGCTGCTTTCCTATATAATGACAAAGATGAGAGGAAAGGGGAGGAAATGACAGGACGACCAATAACTTTACACTCACACGTCTCTCCACTCTTTCTCTTCTGTGCTGTTAGGGCTTGTTGTGAGTCTTGCTCAAGGGGCACTTCTGAGATATAGAGCTTTGCCAATTCACTTTTCCACGACAGGAAAGATACCCAGGGTAAAAAAGCAAAAAGTCACCCAAACTAAACAACTTAATGTGTTGTTTTTATTTGCCTTTCAAAATGTATGTCATTGCGTATTCCGACCTTTCTGAAACATTGGTTAAGGCATGGACAAGCTGTCATATCATCTATTGCTGCTAGGATTAACATATTGTATATAATATCTATAATGTATATTGGATTTTCAAATAAACAAATACAGTAAAAAGAGAGGCAACTCACAGATATTTGATGTGCGTACACAATCATGTGTAATGTGAGCACACATCACAGGAAGTCTGGGTCTCCTCTGATCTATGTCCTTTAATGAAGTCTTTCTTCTGTCCCTTTCCAACCGTGGTTTGCATGCGTGCACCATGCCAACAGATGCACTTCTTTTTCTTGTCATCTGTTCTTCCATCCTGCCTCCCTTTCCCTCCCTCCCTCATACACTCATCACCCACCAGGCGCAAACACACTTCTCTTTCATTCCTGACACTCCACTGTTTTCTTCTCTTTTCTTCTCTTCTCTCCCACCGCTCCTCGCCCTGTGGGAGGTAGAAAGGGACTTACAGAGGGTGAAGTGATATCATTGTTAACGGCTATCCTCCGAGCTCCCCTTTGAAACACATACACACATACACGCACGCAGATACGTAGCGTGATCAAACGTATGAACTCAGGTGACGAAGGGACACAAATGCGCAGACCCACTTTGAGGAACACACACACACACACACACAGTACACGCACACACACACACACACACACACACACACACACACACACACACACACACACACACACACACACACACACACACACACACACACACACACACACACACACACTCCTTCCTAAGCACTGCCTCGTCTGCTGTCAAGAAGGTTTGTTCCCACGCCGTAGGGAGTGTGTCTCATGACCGGCTGGCTGTTTGCTGGAGGGTCTATGTGTGTGTGTGTGTGTGTGTGTGTGTGTGTGTGTTTGTGTGTGTGTGTCTGTGTGTGTGTGTGTGTGTGTTTGTGTGTTGGAGGGTGCATCTGGACGGACGCTCGGGGCATCTCCATGGGGATTAAACTCGTGTTTTAGGGGTCAGAGAGGACTGCACTGCTGGTGGCTGGAGCATGTGCTTACACACACACACACACATGCACGCACGCACGCGCACACACACACACACACACACATACACACACACACACACACACACACACACACACACACACACACACACACACACACACACACACACACACACACACAGTTACCTCAGGACAGTATTAAACAACGGATTATCATTAGCTTATTTCAAATGCAATATGGTTTGAGGAAGCTATTGTCTTGCATGCTAATCCATTTAAGTGACCACAGAGGTCCCAAAGTACCAGCATCACTCCTCCTAAAAACCTGACTGGGCAATTACTGCATGTTTCCTGCTGCAAGAAGATCAACCTTTTAATTTGGATTGTAAATTAAATTTTGAAAGCAACACGCAGAAATGTGTCTGGTAATAAGGGGAAGAGAAAAATGCTGAGAAAGAGCAAATCCGTTGCTTATTATGCATCATTGTCCGTTCACATAAAGCCTCATTCAGACTGTATGGTTGGGTTATTGTAACATAAGCTTTGCTGGTCAGTCATTTAAATATGATCTAAAGCAAATATGTTGGCCATTGTTCAGCCCTGACCACGCACTGATTACAGCAGCACTTACCTACCGATTTTTATTAAACTCTCTGGTCCACTAATAATTGTAATCATGTCCTTGTATTTTAAAGTGGATCTCTTAGGTTTGTTATGTGTGTGGCAAAGCATCCTGTCCTTGTACTTGATTTATTTTTTTATCAGCATGGTGTAAAATTTGATCTTAAATTTAAATGGCCTACAGCACAAGAGCTGCTTCCCCGTAAAAGCTTATCGAATAGACTGCTACAATGTCAACATGCCTATTTAACATCTTAAGCACCACTGGTGTTTTTCCTGTGCGGATGTTTTCCTTGCTAATCCACCGTTGCCCTGCTTCCATATCAACTACCCTTTATCCTCACATGACCTTGACTTTGCATGTCTAATTCAGATGGTATCAATTGCACCTATATTAGCATTAGTTACTGCATAACATTGATTGCCCTGACTTACTAATTGTGAATTAAATCAACCCCATTGATCCAATCCAAGCCAACGACAGATAGGTTTCAATGCCAGTGCTTGAACTAATGAAATGCTGAGGGCATTGTCTGTCTGACTAGTATCTGGCTGATTCATGCAAAAGCAACAACACCTTTCTATTAATTTCCTAGAAAGGAGCATGGAGGTTTTTAAAATAACAGCATTGAAATAAAAACCTTAGTCTTATCTCTTAAGCTGATTATTTGGGACATGTTTTTGGGGTGTATCGTTTGAGTTAGGGGTACAAGGGTGTGAGAGTTGTTTTTGAACATTGGGCATTAACACTGTTTTAATCCCGTTGTTATGTGACCTTGGGGTATCACTGACTCTCAGTCGACTGGTTTTGGGGGTGTCGGTGTGTTTTGGTGAGTCTATTCCTGTCTAGACATATGACATTTGACGCAATGTGTGTCAAATGCACCAAATACCTTGGAGCCAGCTGTTATGCCTTTGATGTTGTTGCTTGGATGTGTTTTCCGCCAGCTTTGTGCATTCTAGTCAACATGGGGTGTTGTTTCAAATTAAAAACAGATTAAATATGAAAATAATTCAGTTTCCTAATAACAGAGACCAAGGATTGCTGTTCATAGTCACCTTTTTTTCTTCTTAGTTTAAAGTCAGTCTTTCCACCGGTTACAGTTTTTCACAATTGTTTAAACACATTTTTTGGAACATCATACACAATGTGCACAATCTGTAACTAATTTACCAACTGCTTAACCAATTCTGCTGAACTCCAAACACATGTCCTGCCTTAGACTCATATTCCCATTCCAGAACACACATTTTTCACAACATTACACACAATTTTCTATATATTGCACACTCTTCCTGAATTCTCTCTCTTGGTGATCACACAGAACACACTGCCAATCAAATTTCTAAACTCAAAAGGCTTTTGTGCAGTTAGCTATAGAAGGGTCAGAGATGAGCTCCTGTTTGCTGTGATTTACAGTAGACTGCACATTTTGGTACAAATACAGTTTTTCTTTTTTTTCAGAATACTGTAAACACTAAAAGTGACTGCTATGACCACAGCATCACAACCTCAAACTGTTGTAACCATGCCCTAAACCAAAGCACCAACCCTACACACACGATATATGCTTTGCAATGTGTTTACAGTTTTTGCCTAATGCTTACACACTAATAGTGGTTGTTAGGCCCAAAGCATCAAAACCTCTAACTTTGGTGACCATGCCCTAAACACAAGCACCAACCCTACAAACACAATACAGTTTTTTACGATCGCACAAACACTAAAATCAAAAGTATGACACAATTATCAAAAACACACAGTGATTTGCAAAACACTAAACACATTTAAACACATTAGACACAGAAGTTTATCATAATGTCACATCATTGCAATTCCAAAGCACTGACTGTCAAACTACTAAACTCATGAGCCAATCAGTAAACACAACCCCCAAATGCACAAACACATGATTTCTTTATTCTAGACACACCAATCAGGTTCAAGCACTAATGCAGCAGGTAAGTTCACCTGCCTTTACAGTAACCAAAATGGAAGGAGTCAGAATAACAGTGAGAGTGAGGGGGTTGAATCCACAGAGGAGATGGGGTCCTCCTCTGTCATGCCAATATTAGCCCTTACAACACACCTCACATACTCACATTTTTAGACTGATTGCAAAACATAGTCACAGCAGGTAAACAAATGCACCAGACGCAATACATTGTCATCTGGGACAATGTGTCATTCCACCGTGCTGCTCTAGTCCAGAACTGGTTTCAACACCATCCACAGGCCACAGTTCACAGTTCTATGCCTTCCACCATACTCTCCTTATCCAGTTTTTCTCTGCATGGCGGTGGAAGGATGTGGATGAAATTCACTAGATCCAGCTAGGCGAAGAGATAATGTCTAGTATTAACTGTATTTTATGTTTCCTTTATCAGATTTTTTAAATGTATATACAGTATTATCTGTAATTTTTAACCTGTACTGGATACAGTATTGTATGTGTGTTGTTGTTTGCTGGGATAACAGTGTTATGCAGACTACTGCACACATGTTTGGTTGTGATTTTCCATGTTGGCTGATTTGGGTGAATGGAGAGAAATAAATTATATTTTCCTCAGTCTGCAGCATTGGGCTTGTCAAGTGTTTGGTGAACTTAATGTATATTTGCACTTTCTCTGTGTACTTGTGATACATTACTCAAATCACTGAGAAGTAGAATTACTAAAAGTGTTTAAGGTTAGCAACAGCAGTGTTTAACTGGTTCAGACAGAATGAAGTCATATGAAAAGTGTGTGTTTCATATGGTAACAAAATATGGTTTTTATAAAATAGTGTATAGTTTTGAAAAGAGTATTTCATTTTGCAAAGGGTCTGAGGTGTTTTGGTAATTGAGTGTTTGGTGGGCTAATTGTGTCTAATGTTTTGAAAAATCGGGCCCTGTTTTCAAAATTGTGCTTAAGCAATCGAAAAAAACTGTAAACAAATGCACCAGACGCAATACATTGTCATTTGGGACAATGTGTCATTCCACCATGCTGCTCTGGTCCAGAACTGGTTTCTACACCATCCACAGTCCACAGTTCACAGTCCTATACCTTCCACCATACTCTCCTTATCCAGTTTTTCTCTGCATGGCGGTGGAAGGATGTGGATGAAATTCACTGGACAGATCCAGCTAGTCGAAGAGATAATGTCTAGTATTTTCTAAACTGTATTTTATGTTTCCTTTATCAGATTTTTTAAATTTATTTACAGTATTTTCTGTAATTTGTAACCTGTACTGGATACAGTATTGTATGTGTGTTGTTGTTTGCTGGGATAACAGTGTTATGCAGACTACTGCAGACATGTTTTGTTATGATTTTCCATGTTGACTGATTTGGGTGCATGGAGAGAAATAAATTATATTTTCCTCAGTCTGCAGCATTGGGCTTGTCAAGTGTTTGGTGAACTTAATGTATATTTGCACTTTCTCTGTGTACTTGTGATACATTACTCAAATAATTGAGAAGTAGAATTACTAAAAGTGTTTAAGGTTAGCAACAGCAGTGTTTAACTGGTTCAGACAGAATTAAGTGATATGAAAAGTGTGTGTTTCATATGGTAACAAAATATGTTTTTTATAAAATAGTGTATAGTTTTGAAAAGAGTATTTAATTTTGCAAAGGGTCTGAGGTGTTTTGGTAATTGAGTGTTTGGTGGGCTAATTGTGTGTAGTGTTTTGAGAAATCGGGCCCTGTTTTCAAAATCGTGCTTAAGCAATCGAAAAAAACTGTAACACTGTTCTGAGGGTAAAGTGTGTTTTTGCAAGAGAAATGAAGGATTTTGCATTTTGTGTTTGAATTTTGAAATTTGTGTTTAGGGTTTTGAAAAAGTGAGGTAGTCTATCAGGAAATGTGTTTAAGCAATTGTGAAAAACTGTAAGAGAATGTGACAAATAATAAGCATCTCAAAGTCAAAAAATAAAATGATTAATTCATTTTAATTTGTCATTTTAAAAACAGTTTTCCCCATCCATCAGATGACAACATTTTCTCCTCCTGATTATTTTTATTTGTATTGATCAGGTCATATAGCAGGCTCCATTGGTATTGGTAATATTCTACTCATGACATCAATTGAAATAGATCCAGTGGTGCAACCAGCACAATAATACAGGTTGTAAATACACAGTTTTTCCAGATAAAATGTAAAGTAGTTTTCTTATATCTCAGCACACAGTCCAAGGTAGTGAGTGAGATGTATTCTTGGTATGTGATGCTGTGCTATGCCATTGAATTAATATAGATTGTGTTCCGTAGACAGTTACATCCCTACAATATTTTCCACGTTTTAATTATCAGACCTGTTAGGTGACCCACAGAATATATCTTCCTTTACATGTTACATATTCATTGAAATAAAAATAATGTGAAACACTGCGATTGAGTAGATGCATGCGTGTGTGTGTGTGTGTGTGGGGGGGGGGGCTGTGTGTGAGTAAGTGTGTGCTTCAGAAGGCTGCCTTAGGTTCTTGCACACAGTAATTTCCGTTCTGATAAGAAATTAATTGAATTCTAGTTGAAACACATAATTCCTCCTGTCTGTCTTCTGACACAAAACTTCTGGGTAAATATGAACGGGCTGAACTTAGGCAAAAACATTGAGAAATGAAAAAAATCCTTTCATTACCATTCTCAACACAAATATAGTAGCCTATATAGTATTCCTTAAGAAAAATCCACAGTTGTTCTCAAAATCTCACCATTTTATTATCATCATTAGAGAAAGAAAACATGAATGCAATGTGACAGAGGGGGAAAAAACACAATATAAACTGGCTCAGCTGTACTTTGACCTCCTCCAATCTGGTGAACTCAGCCCAAGAGCCAATCCTAACCTTTAAGTGGTCAATGACTGTGAGGACCGCCTGAAGCCAGTGGAGGACTGTTTCCAAGACAGAGGAGACGGCCATTCTCCTATGAAACCTTAGTATTTTTGTGTGAACCAACGTAACCTTGTAATACCCCTTACCTTTACACAATAAACCCTTATTTTCCTTTGGTACTGTTTCACACTTCCTCTTGTGAACTTGGGTCAAAATCACCGGTTAAATGGGTTACAAATACTCACATACATCTGTTGGTCCCTGGTCTGACAGTTCGGGCAGCCATCACAGTCAAACAGCTCACAAGCTGATGTCCTGTCTCCACCGTGACAAGCCAGACGATCTCGCTGATTGCTGATTGAAGTGGTGTTTGAGGTGCAGCAGTTGGACAGACAGTCAATCTTGTTGGTATGTAATTATTCACAAGTGTGGACAAGGAACTAAGGCAAAAGGTTGTCAGTGTCCATGCAATCAAGGAGTATAGAAAGAAGGAAAAATAGGCCGAGATCGATTGTTTTCGGCAAAACAGTGCATGGGTTAAATTACTTCTTCTAAACTACTCTTGTTCAGATTCAGTTTATCACAGGATTGCCGGCATAGCTTGTCAATTTGTGTGCTCGTGGGCATGAGTGTTTGAGTGCCCAGCTAACCACTGTTATCGACAGTGTTTTGCCTCTGCAGTGCTTTACACTGTATCGACTCATTAGAAGGCCTATTCAGTTTTCCAATAGGTCATGTTTGGCAAAACATTTCAAAGCCTAGAACGACCCCTACTTTGTATCAGTTGGACAGCACGGTGACAGTTTCTCTTGTGATTATCCTTTTGCGACATTTCAATGGTTAGAGTGGTTGCTATTGATTCAATGCCACGGCACACTGTCGATACTTTCAGATAGTTTGCCCTCAATTAGTTGGGATAGCTGGATCAAATGTTTATCGATTCTGCAGTGTACGGACAGTGATTGTATTCAGTGACGTGCGGTGAGGTCAGTGAGTGGGTAGGCACTGAGTTCTGAAAGCCAGATTTCTCTAAACCTATATATTGTTAAATCAAAAACAATAAACAACAAACAGGCACGCACGGCCGATTTCAAATGAGTTCCTCCCTTTCTTTCTTTCTTTCTTTCTTTCTTTCTTTCTTTCTTTCTTTCTTTCTTTCTTTCTTTCTTTCTCTCTCTCTCTCTCTCTCTCTCTCTCTCACTCACTCACTCACTCACTCACTCACACACACACACACACACAGACGGGACGTATATGAAATGTCACGACGGTGACTTCAGGTTTGCCCGTAGCCTACTGTAGTTTGGTCTAAATGATTAAACATCGCATCCATCGACTTAACGGACCCGTCTCTCACACCGAGGGCCGAAAAAACGTAAGGCAACAAGTCAAACCTTCGCCGATTCAAACTACCGGTACTACTTCTATTCAACTTAAAAATAAAAGACAGCATTCATCATTATGTAGGACTACAGCATAACTGATGGCAACTCCACTCCATAAACTTTATCTTAATAGATAAAGTACCAGTAGCATATGCCCCATGGACCTGTCCAGCATCAGAATGTAACCATTTATCCACATTGCAGAGCTTAGGTTTGTCCGTCAGTAACAATGAAAACACAACTGCTCAATTGAATATAAAATGCAGAATGGATTGCAATCGGTATCAATTCATCCAACTTTATTATTAAATAAACCCCAAAAAAGTTTCTGACTCACCAATCTGACTCCCTGGCTGTAGAAAGAAGCAAGATGGTAGTAATCCAGTGACAGTCTGACTGACAGCACAGCTAGCTAGCATCCTTCCGTTCATGTAGGCTACCTGTCCGTTTGAAATGCTCGAACATTGTTGGTCCCTGTTGCTGCTGTACACCGTCCAAGGCTGGCGCAGGCCTTTCTCTTGCAATTCATTCTGTTTCTTTTTAAATTATAATCCAATTTGATAAAATTCCTCCAGTCTGAAATATCTGCGGGCACGGCACGGCAGCTGCAATGTTGACTTAAAAATCCGCGGGGGTAACGCGACGTGAATGAGCATAGCCAACGTAATGACGTTGGCCTAAGCTGCGTAAATCTCTAGTAATATCTCGATTTTAATTGGTCCATGAATGATATGTAATGTAAAGGCTTATGTGGCATACCATTTACGTAAAAAAGGCACAAAGAATTATGCTTATTTGCGTACATGTTAAATAATACAGAATCAAGTGCGCATGCGCGAAAACTTTTTTTTTCTTGCCGTACACAATGAATGGGAAACAGCAAAGGCACAATATTTTTTTGGCGTAACTTACTAACTGCCACGTTTCGAATCAAAACGTCTACACTTTTTTAAAGTAATCGCGGATTACATGTTATGATCGAAATAATTAACAGTAATAATACAAATATAAGTTTATTAAATAAAAAAATATTTTATTTTATTTTTTTGCACACGGCGCCAGGGTAGGCACTGCCTACCCTGCCTACCCTGACCGCACGTCACTGATTGTATTGTGTGTAATCATGTGGCTTTTCAACTACATAGTGCATAGTATAGGTTTATACACTATTAATACCACTATAATTTACATACATTGTAAATTGATTTGTCCCTACAGGTAATCATAGTTGCATACCATTGCATTTAAAAAGTGAACAATGAAATTTGTAACACTCTAAGGGGAAATTGAAGGCCACTTTCACCACCTTGTTTTTGTAGAAATGAGACAGAAAGGGATTTTTCACTAGCCAGAAATTGCACTTCAAACCAGATTAACGGCACAAAATAGGAGGGTGCCAACAGGGCTGTGTCGCCCCCCTCCCCTCCCCTTTTTAATGTCAGAAAGCATTGATTGTGAGATTGTGAGCAGGAGCCCAGAGGCCTTTTTCAGGTTTTGTTTGTGTCTCAACAAAGACATGAAAATACAAAAACCCGACAGTGTATTTAAAGGTCAGGACTGAGGAGAGGAGGGGTTTTGCATGTGTGTGTGTTTGAGTATGTGGCAGACCTTTGGACAGTAAGGGAAAGTATATGGTAGAATGACTTATCTTTATGTTTATTTGGGTTGGAGAGTCTTTGAAGCTTCAGAACACAGCTGGAAAGCCAGGAGTATGTTGCCTCATATACTGTATGTAAATCATGACTCCTCTGTATTTGCTGATATTTTTGGCTTTTAGTCTGCATCGAGAAACAAATACATTAAGACACTTAAGGTGAATGTAATCTGGAATACTCTGGGACAATATACTCTGCTGCAATACTCTAGCTATCAGATACATGTATTCTCATAGAAAGCTGCTTAGGTCAAATGTGACACCTTTTCTAACTGAGGGCAGACAAAATGTTTCTTGTGATATGTCTGTCTTCGTTAGGACTTGCATTGGTAAAAGCACAGGACGTCACACACACATTAATCTGAATTTCTGCAGGAGGAGCTCCTGCTTGGCGTTGGATTTAATCTCATTCTCAATCAACAGGGAGTAATCCTGTAGATTATAGACCCCTTACTCCAATACACACACACACACACACACACACACACACACACACACACACACACACACACACACACAACCCACACACACACACACACTGCACGTTATAAACAGCATCTTTATGAAATGTGACAATCCCCTGTGAGGGACACTGCCCCGCAGCGTTAGCCCACATGACACCAGCTGAGTTTAGAAATGGACACAACACACATATATGCACACACAATCTCACAATCATCAGTAATGGATACTCTTGTATGATGTATTTAAGCTAACACTGATGCATGCATCCCTTCATACAGATGCATCTTAGTGTAGCATTTGACCCAAGAGCGACCTCGCTTAACATATTGCTGATTTTGCACGAGTTGAGATACAGCTACACACTAGTACGCGCTAACACAAATGCATGCACATTATAACAGTAAGACGATTAAGTGCTCTGTTTTAATCTGTCACGGTGTCAGTCATAAGACAAACAAATGAAATATGCTGACTTTCACTACATGTCAGAATGATTTTAGGATTACATATATGTGTGTGTGTGTGTGTGTGTGTGTGTGTGTGTGTGTGTGTGTCTGTGTGTGAGTGTGTGTTGTGTAATCACATGTAATCTGTAATTATATAGGCACTGGATATGGGACACATATAATCCATGTGACCTGGTAAAGAGAGAGATAGGCCCACATATACATTTAGATTGTATCATCAGTGAGAACTCCAGACTCAAAGGAGTACGATTAATAACATCTTATTAAAAATGAAATTTGCATAGTGTAGCTGTATAGAGGGGAGAAGGGATAAATGTTTCTGACACTTTTGGGTCTCTCTGTTCTGCTGAACAAGTGCGTTTTTGTATATTTCTTTCTTTTCTTGCAATTAGGTTATACAAATGCTTTACATATATTTGCAAACTAGGCTACTGGGGTTTCTGCGAGGACAACTTGGTTGGTATAATCATAACCATTCAAAATGAATTATACACTTTAAAAAAAAACATCTTAAATACAACTTATAATTTACAGTTGCCTACCCACCCAACCATAATGGCCTGTTCACAACAAGTTTCACAGCGACGTGAATCTGCATGTCTTTTCAAAGACTTTGGTGAGTCAGGGACTATTGCAGGGCTAGCTGGTGAACTACTTTAGTTCTATTCCCTCTAGTACTTTGTTCACCATTGCACCCACATTTGTTAATAATAGTCCAATAGGTTATTATTAGGAAAACTAATGAAAGAACAAAAAGAAAGCTATCCAAGCTAACAAGCTCACCACTGGTCAGTTGTCAAACTGAGTAGGTGGTTGGCCTAGCTTGGTTGCTAATTGGGCAATAACATTGTACTATCGACTCCTGACATTAGACTGTATATAAAAGCTCCTGACTCATGTTTGCAAACCATTTTGCTTTTGAGACACTGTCCCAACAGACACCAAAGGCAATAAAGAAAGATGGCTCCTTCAGTTTGAACTGTTTGCCTTTTCACTGTCAAGATGATTAATTGCTAATTTGTTGGTCATAGTTTCCTGAAGTTGAACTCCAGCAATTTCACTAACAAACACATAGGCTATTAGCCTAGTGAGCAAAATATTGAAATATACAAATGGTGTTCACAGCACAGCACAGACTGATGCACAGGGAAAGAAACACGTGTCTATTCATTTTAACTGGTATCGAGACTATCGACTCGACTGCTATTCAGAGAAATGAATTATTAAATGAAGACGGCAACAACTTGGTACCACCCTGGCAACCACCAGTTAACACCATAGCAACTGCCCCTAACATTGGAGCACCTGCCTATCAAAACATTCCCAGTTGCTTGCAAACATGTCAACTAATTGTCAACTCTGTTCAGTTATTAGACTTTAACCTCACACTGGTAAGCATAGAAATAAACCCTTTTTTCAGGATGAACCATGATGCATCTGGATGGTTTAACATTGGATTGAGATCAGAGTGTCACTATCCTTCCAAAGTTATGTGTGTGTGTGTGTGCGTGTGTGTGTGTGTGTGTGTGTGTGTGTGTGTGTGTGTGTGTGTGTGTGCGTGTGTGTCATAATGGTTAATCACTGTGATACTTACAGCTCTTCTTTTACCCTACTTCTCCCCTTCATATTTCCTTAACCAGATTTGTGCTCGGTCAAACAGCCTCCTAATGAGCAGGTCACCAGCCATGCAACTTCACATACCAGTCAATGTAGCCTCCGCCCATTCATCTTGTCGCACCAAAGAAATGTCAGTTACACTTCATTTCCTCGTTGTCTAGAAGCAAATTTGGCTGCAGCTGAGGTCATCTCGTATCAGTGTAATATCCATACGTATTTCCAGTCTTTTATATTGTGCTTGGCCTCTTTTTCTCCATCTAAATTGATGTTTTGTACTTTAAAAATGTAGTGTGAATGTAATGCTATATAAATGTAATATACAAGGTTGCTCGTGAGCACGAGACGATTCAGAGTTTCTATTTGTTTGCATTTGCTTTTGAGTGAACCGCTACAAAGATGTTGTATGATAAAAACACAACATTTAAGCTATTAATGTGATGTGACTGACATATATAGATACAAACCTAACATATGTTTTAATATAAACAGATATAGCCTGGTGGTATTTGAATTTACACTAAGCTAAACTCGTAATTGCTGTTTGTTGACCCACCATAAGCCAGTGGCGCAAATAATGTACCCATTGTTAGGCTTTGATCTGTCTGTAGGCCTATGTCTTAGTATGCTATTAATATATGTCTCATTTGACTGTAATATTGACTGTGATTCTTTTGAATGACCGTGACAGGGCGCCATCTTGGCTCCGCGGTGCTGCGTTGGACTGGAGCCAATATGGCAGATGGCTGCTTGTCTGCAGGGTTAGGATTCCTGCAGGGGCCTCTAATACAGCAAACACACACACAACCAGGGGGAGGAAGATGCTGCCCGGAAGAGGATGCTGATATTTATTGTCACTCTTTTTAAAAATCACCTTTCATTTTCTGCAACATGTTGTCCTCCTTAATCTGTTTTCCCTATTGTGTGTCTTATCCCTTTAACTTATTATAATGTTCTAGGGCTGAACAAAATTAATAAAGCTTAATATTTTTCACAGTGATTTTGGTGTAATTACTGTGAACAACAAACAAGAATAAGTTTGATGAGCCGATGAGAAAGAATATATTCATCACAGCACATTTGACAATTTCAAACTATTTTGCTGACGCTCCGATCAGAGGCACTTTCACACATTCTTGTATTCCAATCGGTCTCTGACGCTGAACACGCAAGATGATGAGTTTCAGGAACAGAAGATTACATTACAACTTTGCTGTGCACCCCCAAAAAATTCAATTATCTTCTGTCAAAAAAATAGATAGGAAAATGAAGAATCGCTGAGCATCCAAATAAGAATAACATGTTTTATTTTAGATTAGCTTTGGGTTTGGTATTGGAGAGTCACTTCAGGCTGAAGGAAATAATCTGAAGAAAACTGCCTCTGCACCAGACAGGGAGAGGATATTAGCATTTTCCTGGTTCATTTTCCAACGTATGTTTCCTATTCATATTCCATCTTTTGTTTTCTTAATCACTCCATATTTCTACCGCTTTTTGGCTCTTCTCCTTTCTCAATTGTATTCAATTTAAAAAGCTTAATTGGCATTAAGTTGCCAAAGCATGACACATTTTACATTGAATACTCTGTTACGGCTAATTATGAGTCTCTCATGTCTACGCGTCCAATTCTCGTCTCCAGCTCGCCTTTTCTACTGGAGCAACAGTATGTATACACCCGGTCGCCGTGGCAACGAGAGGAGGCCACATGAGCGGGTGGATGAACAAAAGAGCCAGAGACCCTCATCCGCAGCGAGAGAGAGAGAGAGGGAGAGAGAGAGAGAGGGAGAGAGAGAAGCTGAGAGAATCAGATTTCATTTTTAGGCGAGGGGTTCGGTGTGTGTGGAAAGATGAGGAGGTGGTGGAGGGAGGAGAGGGGGGCTGGATAAAGCGTAGGTGAGGTGAGTTCATAAAATGGAAAAGAGAGAGAAAGAGAGATGGAGAAGGGGGAAGGGGGAAGGGAGATGTGGTTAACAAAGCAAAAAAATAAATATATATATAGAAAAGATTTCTGTGAATTAAAATGAAAAGCTCTAAAAAAATAGCACCATGCATTACGTAAAAAAAACGGCAGCCGTCTCAGACTTAAGAGATCATTTCCATATCACTTTTAGGTAGAAAAGATTGGACGTCATTTATTTCATTTTACTCTTAATAAAGAATACAACATCATTTGAAGGCAATTTCTTTATAATAAATACATAAAAAGGTTTTCGGTATCAATTTATTTCCTGCTTCTATATCACTTGCTCCATGTTACTCACATGTCAACCAAGTAGTGCACCAGCAGCATGTACAGTATGTAATGTAGGCCATCAGTGATATGTGATAAGAGAGTGGGGGTGTTGCTGACAGGAGTGTGTGTGAGTTGAGCCCACACTGACACAACCATGTGTAACACTCGAAAAAGCCTATAGAGCTGCCAACCTGAAGGCTGCAACCCCCTTAATATCAGAGGACAAGGGGGTTCATTTTGGTTTTATAATATAGAAGATGTTGCTGTGGAAAGTAGAGGAGATATAGAATAAGACAGAATAATACACTTTAAAGATGCTTTTCTCTTCTGTCCATATTGTAGTTCATTCTTTGTGTTGCCAAATGACAGGAGGGATTCTTCTCCAAAGCGTGTGGGCCCAGTACAATGCTCCTGCCATATGAAATCCTTTCAAAAACCAACTGGACAATGAACACTTTGACAGCTAAAATCACAGTGACTACAGTGTATGCTTACATTTACTTCACAATGAGGTTAGCACGCTGCCTCAAGATTAGATACAGCAGTTCCCAATATGTTGGGAATGCAAGCGTCCGTGTGAGAGCAAAACTAATGTAGTGTTTTGATGTGATAATTGAATGAACACAAAGGCACTGGCTGTATCATAACACACCTACACTGTGTGGTGTGATATAATCATCCACAGAATGAATCCTTCCTTTAATAGGCCACCTCAGGGCTTCTTGCAATTACTGCAGCTGTAACAAGAAAAACAACTAAATGTGTCATCTTACTACTTTAATCAGCATCTTCAGACAAACTGCTTCGCTTGTAATTACGTTGGCCTTGTTTGATGCTCATTCTCATTCGCTCTCGAAAAAAAATATGCTGCAACATATAGTAATAATTAGGCAGAAAAATATCACACTTGGGAAAATGTCAAGTTGTTTTCCACTGCGAGACCTCCTTTTCACTGTTTTTGCTCTTTGTTTTTTCTTACATGAAAAAGCATTAATTTAGTTTTTTGTTTTTTTCACTTCAAGATTTTCCTTTTCAGCTTCTGTGTTCACTTTTTTTTTGTACCCAGCATGTTACCTCTCTTAATCGTCCATTAAATGATTAACCCGAACGCTCCAATCGAGTCCATTAACCTTTAAAGTCTCTGATTAGCAGTTGAGCTAGTGGCAAATGCGCTTCTATTAGCCTAAGTAAACGTATGGAGTGCTGATCCTTTGCAGAATATACAGACGGACCCTTCAGGGCACTACAGGGAGAACCATATTCAATTATCCTGCCTATTAAAACTTTTCAGGAGTGTGTGTGTGTGTGTGTGTGTGTGTGTGTGTGTATTTCTCTAAGCTAAAACAGGACAGCTTTATGTAAATATAATTACACCAATTAAGCGCCGAGGGGCCTCGGAAGGGGATTTTGGGTGGAAAGACTGGCAGCAGTTACATGCGAGGGTTTGTGTGTGTCAGCGTGTGTGTAGGTGTGTTTGCATGGCAGTGCGTGTATGTGTGTGTGCCAGTGTGGGTGTACTTGTAAATGTGGCTTCATGAGAACCAATTTTATGTTTTAACCATCGAAGCAAGGATATTTTTTAGAAACTGAGGACATTTCGGGTGGTTCTCACTTCGAGACAGGCCCTTAAAAGAGCTGTTTGAGGGTTAAGACTGTAGGTTTCACGGTTCAGGTATGAATTAGGTTAAGGTTAGGGTTAGTATAAGATTCGAGGTTAGGCAATTAGTTTTGATCGTTAGGGTTAGGGTAAGGGGCTAGGGAATGCATGATGTCAATGAGGGTCCTCACAAGTATAGACTTTCAAACATGTTTGTGTGTTTGTGTGTGTGTGTGTGTGTGTGTGTGTGTGTGTGCGTGCGTGCGTGCCAGTGGGTAAAGTGGTTATAGAGCCGGTTCCTCAGCGAGTGTCTGTGCATGTATATATGAGTTGATGTGCGCATGTGTGGGTGTTGACATTCTGGGAACACTCTTCTTCACACCCTCTCCTCCATCCCCCCATCACCATCACCATCACCCCATCCCCCCCCCAAAGACTGTGCTTCCCCGTCTGTCTGTCTTCAGGGAGCAGAAGGAGCTCAAAGGGAGAAGCTTGCAGTGGTAGAGGCTCCATGTTTGGAGGAGCCATGGAGGAAGGGATGAGGACATGGAGAAAAATGGAAGCCGGAATACATGAGATGGTATATGGATGAAAGTGAGAGTTAATGAGGGAAGCCCAGGAGCAGATCAGTTGCCACTTTGCATGATCATATGATATTACATCACCACTGCCATCGCCTCTGCCACCTCATTGAAATAAGAAATCTTGAAGAGGATATAATGTTGCGGCGGAATAAATTAGCCTTACAAGCGTGTAAACTAAACATTTGTGGACTATTTTATGATTTTATATCTGGTTTTATTCTGTTATGTTATTTTCTATTCCCCCGCTGCTAATTTGAGGCGGTACCGTATTTTTATTCAACTCTTTTGCTGTTCTTCACCCGCCTCAATAGAATTTATAACAAAAGTGGGAT
This sequence comes from Hyperoplus immaculatus, assembly GCA_949357725.1. NCBI lineage: Eukaryota > Metazoa > Chordata > Actinopteri > Uranoscopiformes > Ammodytidae > Hyperoplus > Hyperoplus immaculatus. The sequence goes on along the minus strand of OX442371.1, from coordinate 14,826,009 downwards.
GGAAATACAGACAGGCTTACATATTGCTGAATACAATGAAATGACAGGGAATGAAGACATAAAACCCATGTGTTATATCCCTGGATGAACATTCATCACTCCACACAGTGTATCTGGTGAACGGCTGGGGTCATCTAACCTCAATCAAGGCTATTGTAGCCATGAATTGAAGGGGATTTCTTATTGTAATGTTCCTTTTTTTATTTTGTTTTACCCAAGTAGGAAGTTTGAGCACATTCATTTTTTTACATTAATCATGTTTGAACTTTGTGTAAGTTCAAGTCTTGTGTGACAAATATATGTATGACCAAACTGGGAAGGATAACACCATCATAGATAAGAAGTGGAGATGCTGGGGATTGAACCCAGGACCTCATACATGCGAAGCACACGCTCTACCACTGAGCTACATCCCCTCTTTTCAATTCATTTAATTAACCTAGTTAACCCATCCACCCATCCCTACCATTGTAGTGAAGATTGTCTTGAAGCTGAAAACTTATGTTAAGCACCACACAACATAATTAGAGGGTTTGACACATAGCATGTTCATGTCTGTGCATTAACTAGAGTGGCAGAGATGATGGGGATTGAACCGTGGACCTCATAGCTGCAAAGCATGCACTCTGTCACTGAAATATATTCCTCTGGATTAAGTTCCATTCTATCATTATAAAACTCTTCATAGACAGGGAGCCTTGTGAACGCAGCCAGAACTGTGTGGTTTAGATGTATTCAGTGTGGAGCATGGGTGTGGTGGCGGTGCAAAGGATACAGCTGAAGTCATGGGGGATATCAGTGCAAAAAAAAGGAATAATACAAATTAAATAGTGTTAAACAGAGGTAGTAAGAACGGTTCATTGAGGTCGAGTATGGAACTTGGTATTGCTACCACATCGCTCTAATGTCAAATAATGCTAAAAGCTGCATGTGTAAAAGCACTGCCAGTATGGCTCTGAATGTTTTCTTATCAATTTACGCCTTGAGAAACGCTCAGGACAAGCTGTCATATGGGATAGAGACATCTAAGGGTGCGAATGACCGGCTCAACTGATGTAATATGTCTTGACATTTCCTGGCGATTTTTATCTCCCTCTTTCCTCCTGAACAGATCTGTATTCACTAGCTTTTCCCCAAGGGGTAACACCAGCAAACATGTCTGTCAAGTTAAATTTATCCTCCCCCTGAGAAACTATCTGTTAAAACGTGTATTTTTCCCTGACATTGTCCAAAAAAATCACTTCAGTATTGTGAGATACACTGTCATCACAATGTATCAGTGTCCCTTGTATTGCAAACATTGTCGGCTACTGGAAATCGCTGTCAGGAGGGCCTCCATCTGTGTCTGTTCCCAGAATGCAGTGACAACATCCTACACTCCACTGCACTTCTGAAGCAAGTCAATAAAGTAATGGCAGTGAAAATGAGAGAGTAACCTGTTTTCATGATCACTGTGGGTGCAGATAACTGAGACACAACAGACCAAGACTTGTGGAGTAGTTATTTTATCTTATGAAAGGCTTATTTGTGGAGGCAGCACGTTATTGAAGAGCACAAGCTGCAGTCACGTGCTAGTATTGTACAGGATATTTTGGCTGGTAAGTTGGTGTTAAAGTGAAATCCAATACATCATTACCATTTGGCCAGAATGCCTTTTGTTACAAGGCGTTGATACAAAATGGAAATCCAGCCAATTGAAAGGCAGCCAAATTAATTTCATATTTGCGCAGATGACAATCTGTTGAAAAAGCTATGATACAAGTAAATATCTGAAAGCTTGTTGGCAGGCGGCCATGGATAGACATATTCAGCATGAGCAAATGCTGTATATTTTAGTATATTGTATATTTGAGTAGTGTGCCATGCAAATAGTAGTGCAATTGCTTGTGTTTGAACAAAAATGAATGGGATAAAGGACAAATTGAAAGTTTTATTTTTACAAATATGCATGGTATTGTATGCTAGTAAAACAGAGCATGAGTTGTAGACTGCGGCAAATGCCGAAACATGCTGCAAAAACTCCAGGTACATATTTTTGTGCGATTACGTTTTATACATGTCTCAATAAAGCGACTAGGATAGTGAATACATGATCTTAACTGGGTGAATATCTGAATATTGCTGTGCATGTAAACTTACTGACTCACTCTGAATTCCTGCTCCTCATGAGGGACACACTCTTTTTCTTGAAAGGGACTTAGAGTTCAATAATAAAGCCCCTAATCTCATACAGTATTTAAAGAACATTTGCTCTACCCACTTCCGAATTTATTTTGAGCTCTCAGACAAATTTTGGTTCCTTTCTTTTTCCATTATTTTCCTCCTCCCCCCCTCCCTCCCGTGGTCCTGTCACTCCTTCTCTCCGATTTTAATTACTTTGCAATTTCGTCTTTCACTCCCTGGTCGCAAAAAGCTTGAAGTGAAAGAGCTGTTGTCATGTGAGCAGTCAACCCTCTCTCCCTCCTGATGAAATAATTAATCCATATTATTCATGTGCTGAGTATTGAACCGTATCATTTATTTAAAGACATGATGTTAGTGTGTCCTTAGACTAACTCTTGCATTTCTCATCTGAACCAGCATTTTCCACTTCCTAACCAGCCAAAGGACCAATACCTTACTCTGTATTTCTTCTCCTTATTCCACCCCCACTCCTTCTACCTCTTTCTTCATTCTCAACCCCCTTCTCTCTGCCTCCTGCATTTCATCATGGCCTCTCTCTGTTTTCTGTTTACTATGGGAAAGGTTTGGCAGGGACAAAAGAGAAGAGGGGGAATGACACAGATACACAAAGATTAATACAAAAGAATGCAGTGAAATGACGATGAATGATGACATTAAAACCCACGTTGTATATCATTGTAGATTAGAAATATGTCAGTCCACAGTGTGCCTGATGAATGACAAATAAAGGTGGGTGACAAGTAGGGTGAAGTAGATTGATAAGGCAAGGAATTCCTGCCCATATCATATTTCCATCTATTACCTTAGTAGGATTTGCAAGGGTTCTTCTAGTAATCTTTTCCACCTTAAGCAACTTTGAACATTGTTTATCTTCTACCAAAGGCAGGCATGAATGCTTTGCACATACATTGTGGAGATGCTGGGGATTGAACCCAGGACCTCATACATGCGAAGCATGCGCTCTACCACTGAGCTACATCCCCTTTTATTATTGAGATTAATTAACCCAGTTGATTTATTTGAACAACTTACAATTATAAAGTGAAATATGGCGAATTAATATTACAGTTTTTCTCAGTTGCTTTGGTGCTTTTCTCAGATCAGAATGAAAATTCTCATAACTATTAGTTCAACCTCCGCAACATTTAGTCATTTGAGCACATCTTAGTAGCAATTTCTCCTTCCTTTGAACAAATTGCAAGTGCTTTTGGACATGTATCAGTTGCTTTCATACAATTCTCTGCTGTTTTATAACATTGTCATTTGCTTATGTCATGTCAGTCAAAATTAACTATACGTATGGATGCTGAATAGTCGTTCCCAATAAAACTAATAGTCTTCATTTCATTGCTTGAGTCATTATATACAAAATTGTTGAACTAGTTATCAAATTCTGTCAAGCAAATTTTATACCTTTCTTTATAATTTTTTCCTGGAAATGACTCCTAAATTGAACAATTGCTCTCAGATGGACTTCAGCTTTCACTCACGAGGAGGTGTGTGAAGTATTAGTTGTACTTTCCTCGCTGCATTGCAAGGGATAATATCCATTGTGATGTAGATGAAAATATGTGGCCAGACAGGAACGTCTGGATGTGCCAGAATGATTTACCTATATATGTTCAGTTACAATATGTCCTGCTATATTGTTCACATTAGTGCACAGCTCTACCAAAAGGGTGTTTTTTTATGTTTGTTCTAAATAAGTGACTGAAGTGTATTTTTCTTTTGCACAATGCTGTAGAATTGCAAAGAGCATATACAGTAAAAATGTGAAACATACGTATTCAGTGTCTTGTACTCGCTTACTCCCCTAACTACAGCAATGTGTAACTTTACTGTAGTTTTCAAATGGCTGTACAAGTAGTGTATAGTGCTGTCTTGAGCATTTTCAGGTAGTGTCACCGAGTTCTGACCTTTTTTTTGCATTGGAAAACACTGAGAGAATAAACTGTCATAATGAAAACATGACAAAGCCATTTGACTATCTTGTTCATAAACGATGGTGTCAAGACTTCTCATTTTGATGACACTGGCAGTTTCATTGACATGAATACTTGCTTTTGAGGAATAGACTATCCATTTTGAGCAAGTGTCATACTTTTGCAGGTTATCCACTAGGTTTTGCAGTTTGCACTAATTGTTTTGAGAAATGCACTAACTGCTGTGTAAATGTTAATAGTGATGTGAGAAAAGCACCAAAGCGACTGAGAAAAACTGTAAATACATTGTGAAATATTATAACCGAGACACACTTTCAGATATGTGCATAAGACTAGAGAGGTGGAGATGTTGTGGAGTGAAGCCAGCATTTCATACATGCAAAGCTTGCGCTCTATAGCTACATCCTGCTGCATTGTAAACTATTAGAGTATAATACAAGCTTTCAATGTACGCAGAGAGCGATATGAAGTATCTAGAATTGTGTGTTTTAGTTGTGTCCAGTGTGGAGAAAGTTAATGGATACAACTGTTACAATGCAAAGCATCCTTGAGCAGTCTGTATGGGGTAATACAAACATTAGCAACATTTCCCAAATTGGAAGGATAAGCTCTTTTTACCAGACCAAGACAGATGGTAAATGGAGATGTATTTATTTAAGTATGTACACATATAAGTAAACCCTATTTAATTAATAAATGTTTTAATCTACAGGTCCTGATATAATATGTTGCAGATCTAAAACACATAAACACTATTAATGCGTTGATGCATAATGAGCTTGTATGTTACAGTAAATAGGACAAGGATCAGCCTCTCGCTCAAACAGCATAAACAGCCTATACTTAAGCTGTATGTAGTCTGTATCTAGTTCACTTACATCCTGTGTTGGTTCCTTAATGATATTTATGTTTATGTTAAACAAGAAAAACAATTTTTTTTCATCCCTTTTCGATGAAATGGCCTTGGGTATAATTCATATTCACCGTAGTTGACGCCTTTCTAGTGCGTAGCTTTGAACATGTCAGACTGAGGGTGATAACAACTGCAGACTGCCACATGTATGCACAGTTATCAATCCAATCAGTGATCTGTAGCGCTGCATAATCTGTGTAATCAAGCACTGAATCAGTTGAATGAAATAATCATTTTTCTTCCACATAATCATCATCTCTCTTCTTTTCAACCCTATCTGCTGTGTAATTATTCCAATGTGATCTCATGCAGTCTGTCTGCTATGCTTTTTTCCCTTTAAATGAGTGTGTGAGGCTTATAAAGCTGTCGTCTTTCATCTAACAATTACTCCTAGGCCTATCAGTCACAACCGACAGTGTAATTTCAATGGAAAGGATTGGCTTCATTGACTTTTAAGCAGATACATTTCATACCAAAGCTGTAGAGTAATTTCAACTTCCAAAACACTTCCACTGAAGCTCAATTTAGGACTTAAAGTTACGTTCACATTTAGAGAAATCCTATGACCAAACTACAAGCTGTAACAAACGTAGTCCAAACCATGTGGCTCTGTGAGGCCATGCTTTAGCATAGTGGTGCTTTGAGCAAAATGCAAACCCAAGTATGCAAACATTCTCACAACACAGCTGGACCCTATACGATTGTACAGCTTTGACTCCAGTACAGCCAAAGCTCCCCCCCCTCAAACAATACATGCCTTCAAGCTGCAGGACCTTGAACATTTGTCAGCAAAGCAACTCCCTCCTCTGAAATGGGAATGCTCCACATCTGCTCGGGCCCACATTGCAGCACAGTGAGAAAGCAAACAGAGGCCAAACTAGGGCCAGAGTCAAAAGCTGTGTGTTCTGTTAAGGGTTTAAATCTCTGTATCAGACACACAACAGCAGTTTCACTCCCAGCACTGGGAAACGCGCGAACAAGAATGTTTCCGTGTTACAAAACCTGCCGTGAAATCTACCGTGGTGCTACGGCTTAAGTGTCATTCCTCCCTGACATTTATATGTATTCTTACTGTAAGACATGCTGCTAATGCTGCCCAGTGCATCCACCCATCTCGACCCCCTTTTCAGTGCCTAAGACTCCTTGTATCCAGCTGAATGGGGGTCAACACATGTTGTCAAGAATAGATTAGCACACAGCAGACCTGTCTCATCCTTTCTGAGGTCAGCTTTTATCATTAAGAAACAATGACCCCAATCGCCTCAAGTGCTATACGAAAGTTACCACTCTGCACTCTCCCCGACTCATAACGCACAGACACACACACACACACACACACACACACACACACACACACACACTGCATAGCGATAATGGTTGTTAAAAGTCAGTAAAACAACAGTAAAACTGTAATCGAACTGCGGTACTCATTTTGCCGGTGCCTGAAAGCACCTGTGGATTAGACGATCACTTTGTAAGCATGTTGTACACCCATAACTTAAACACAGCATAAGCTGGTGTTTAAATTTGCCTCCTCTTCCTCCGCGCCCCCACATTCCCAATCCTGTTTTGCACATTTATACGCTGCAGATCACAGGTTTCCCCTCCCCCCACACCAGTCATGTCTTAATGTCATAGTGGGCCGAGGTAGCTCCTATTTGTACCGAGCACTTGTTCTTTCAATTAGTTCTCAGTGGGGTGGAGGGGGGTGCAACGTGGAACTTGCCCCAGGCTCTCTCTATCTCTCTCTCTCTCTCTCCCTCTCTCTCCCTCCTATACACTCTCTTGGCTTCTCCACACAGCCGGAGTGGGTTAACAGGATTAAGGGGAAATTTTCAGTGGGGCTGGGTGGAACGCTGAGTGTGTTGGCAGTGCCTCCATCATGGGATGTATTCAGATGACGTTCAGGGAGCACAACATATAGTGTAGCGTATTTAGGTCAGATTTGAAAATCGCATACATTAAGACACACAAATACTCCCAGAGGATGACTTAAGACCAGTAGGAAGAACATCTTTATAGATATATGGATGGATGGAGATGGACAGATAGATAGATAGATAGATAGATAGATAGATAGATAGATAGATAGATAGATAGATAGATAGATAGATAGATAGATGGATAGATGGATAGATGGATAGATGGATAGATAGATAGATAGATAGATAGATAGATAGATAGATAGATAGATAGATAGATAGATAGATAGATAGATAGATAGATAGATGGATGGATGGATGGATGGATGGATGGATGGATGGATGGATGGATGGATGGATGGATAGATAGATAGATAGATAGATAGATAGATAGATAGATAGATAGATAGATAGATAGATAGATAGATAGATAGATAGATAGATAGATAGATAGACCCTTGTCAAAAGAGAGAAAAGGGCTTCAAAAGAGGGATCAGGAGGAGGTGTTGGGGGGTGTGACTTGATCTTGTATGTTGATCTAAGATACTGAGTGTGGATCATAGGGGAGTTGACTTTGGCATAATCTACTTAATCTGATTGAGGGCAGCGTTGTCTTCCCAGGCTCAATAATTGATACCACCATCTGCTGTGGTATCAATCTACCACGGTGTCACACATGAGGAGTTAGGCTAGAGCAACACTGGGTAATTACATTGAACCTTTCTTTGCCATACGGAGACTGGTCGTGGATAATTACATTAATACTTTTCTTTCATCGTGGTCACAACAGGATGGCTGTGCGTGTAGTTCTGTGGGTTTACGGGCAGGTCTGCTGCAAGAAATTCTCCTTCAATAAAATGGAACGTGCCACACATATATTAAAGTGAGACATGTGACCAGATCGGCTTACATTATCGTGAACAGTAGTTCAAAACCTTTTTATATATTTTTTTAACCTCACTCATTTGACTGGATTTCCATTGGATATGGACATTATTTAAGTATTCATGATATATTTAAAAGTGAAATTGATTTGAGCTGCTCCACAACTTTTCCACACACCGCCTGGACACTGCTGAAGTACTCCCTGCAGTACTACCACTGGTCGGGAATCACTGCACTGGATAATTACATTCGGTGGTATTCAATTTGAGTGGCCAGCCCTTATTGAATAGCAGCGTGTGTGTGTCTTACAAAGCACTTCTTGGTTCTTTGATGGATGAAGCAAATGATTATGTTTCAGCCCCCACTAAATAATGGCTACATCACAGATGTGTGGGCTAATTATAGCCGGCATTATCCCTTTACGTAATTAGTATGGGCCTTTTAATAGGATATGGCTTGTCAGTGTTTGAGTGTGTGAGTGCATTTCATGTATGTGTTTTCTTTCTATATTTTTCTTGGGCATGTGTGTATGACATGTAAATAATTGATAGCCTAGCATTGTTGGAACATCTTTAATTCACATGACAGGGACGGATAGCGCAAACAGTTTCCCCCCCATGACTGCATGAAAGAAGCACCTGTAATTGTCTGCTAATAAAGAAACTTCTCTTAGCACTGAAACCAAAGCACAATGGGCTGTATGGGATGATACTGGACGGCTTTGATTGCTCTGCCAAGAATCGTGTTGCAACACCTCAGCAGGTGCAGCTGGAGCTACAGGCCCCTCAACATGGATTTGTTTTTCTTGGAAGCATCAGTCATGTTGCGTTTGGGTCACGTTGAAAAGAGAATTCAACTTGAGAATGATGCAATTTTAACCCATTACTTTTTAACCATGAATTGAAATACTCTACAGGGCCTAGGTATTAATGTAATAATATGACACCAGACCAACTGTACATGTGACAAAACTGTTATACAGACAGGAGGGATATGTGAAAAAACTATGAAATAAACAATGACTTTGTTTCTGTTATTAGTTCCCTCTGTATGTATTTAAAGGACGTAGATAGACTTGTAAATCATATTCTTATTGTTGATGGAAAAAATGTTACAGCCTCTACTGACAATACTAACTCCATAAATGTTTTTTATCTTGTCTAGTCAAGGCCAAAAAAAACACTTTATTTCCTTTTCATTTGTATATTCAACGATTTGTAAGGTAAAGGGCTGAATTACCACATTTTGAAGAGGGGATGTAGCTCAGTGGTAGAGCGCGTGCTTCGCATGTATGAGGTCCTGGGTTCAATCCCCAGCATCTCCACTGTTTATCTCATATTCTCAATGATGTACTACGACAACATTTGTGGACTCTCAGGTAAAGCAGCCCACACTCTTCCAGTTATGAGATTGACAGTCCTTTCCTTAAGCAAACAGAACACAGGGTGTGTGTTCAATGACCTATAGGGATAACCAAATAATAAGAGGGGTATTATTAGTTACATATTATGAGCGGTCTGGTCCCAAGATAAGAAGTGGAGAAGGTGGGAATAAATACCATGATCAAGCGCTTTACCGTTGAACAAGATCCCCTGTGCTCTTGTATCTTTCACTGCATCTTCCTAATGCATGCAACGTCGAAGCCGTGATAGTAAACATCAAAGATGGCTGCGGATATGTTGTGTAATTTTTAAGACTGCTTTGGCCTCGACCCTTTACGATTTGGAAGACGGCACTCAAATCTTTCATTAGCAAGTAAGTGGAATGTTCTGTTTTGCTGACCGACCACGGCAAAAGTTTAATTTAACAGTTTAAAAGCTGTTCGCTAAACGAACGGGGATTAATACGTCAGCTTGTGCATTGCTCTGATTGGTTGTAGTGCTATCCAACTGCGTGCAGTGGCATTTTGAAATGCACGAGCAGCAGGAGCCGCAGGAGCCGCCCCTTGAGTTGGAAATTACTGTTGTTCGTGACCAGACCCTCTATCGTTCAAGATATCAGGGTCTGGATTTCCAGGCTAAACGTCTTGTTGATGGTCACGCAAATTCAAAGTCATCACCATCTCAACTCCATATTTGAGTGGAGAAACTTTTACAGGAGTTTACCTCATAACTGAGAGAGTGTGGGCAACAATCCTTTACCTGAGTCCTCAAATATTGTCGTAGTCCATTATTTAGAATGTGAGATAAACAGTGGAGATGCTGGGGATTGAACCCAGGACCTCATACATGCAAAGCACACGCTCTACCACTGAGCTACATCCCCTCTTGACATCATATTAACTCAGCCCTTTATTTTATAAATAGTTGAATACACATATCAGTTATACACATACAGCATACTTTTACAGAGATTAATCTGTGTATCATACACTTTATGTCATCTTGACTTTATTAACCTTCTAGTAGTAGGGTAAAATATCTGTGTGACTTGAGTTTCGTGGACCAAACAATACACACATAGGCTACATGGAGGGTTCATTTGGGGGGAATGAAACTAATCAAATGCTTTAACTTAGGCGTTGATCCAATCTCCTGGCTCACCTGGGCTCAGCACAACAGTTCAAATCCACCGCCTGTGTCCCCTCAGTCTCCGGCCTCAATAAAACAACCGAACCCATTGTTGGTGGATTAGCGGGAAAAAGGTTTGTTCCATTTCCTCCTCAGCAGAGGTGAGGGATGGGGGGTAAATCAGTTGACAACCAGCCAGCTGTGATTCAAACACAGAGTAGTGAATATCACACAGGGTGGGGATTGACCCCCACGTTCGCCTAGTAATCTCTTTTAGTCAGAGGTTCAGGTTGAAATGCCCACTCATTCTGGACAGGATTTCTGCTCCGTGATGTTACGTGGTGCCTTAGAGTGGAAGCTTGATTGATAGATTTGGACAAAGGAGGGAGGGTGAGAAGGGAAAATGTGCGCAGATGCAGAAGGGTAGTAAGTGTGATGGGAAACAGGGAGGTTGGGGTGGGCACTATATCATGGGTTTAATTAAGGAAATTTTATTATATGTATGTGTGTGTGTGTGTTGCATAAGGCGCCTCTGTCCCTAAGGATAGAAGTCCCCCTGCCTTTTGTGACCCCCCCCCCCCACACACACACACTCGCAGGCTGTTACTGATTAAATGGGGAGAACAGAATCATAAACCATGACAGCATAGATTAGTTAGTTAGTCAGTACAGTTACACATTTGCTAGATCTAATGCAAGTTCAGACTTGCCGCCGAACAACAATATTTTCACCTTTTTGAACAAAGTCACTGCTCCTCTGTCTGTCCTGATGTCCAAGGACAAGGTCAATGTCACATGCTGTGTGTGTGTTTGTGTGTGTGTGTGTGTGTGTGTGTGTGTGTGTGTGTGTGTGTGTGTGTGTCACCTGGCCTACAGCTGATCAGGGATTCTGGGCCGTGTAATTGCATTTGCTGGAGGTAGTGGCTTGACTGTCTCTCCCCCATCTCTTTTCTCTGTCTGATTTTCTTTTCTGTCGTCCTCCTCACCCACAGCAATCCCCGCAGCTCAAGCAGTGGTACCCAACCACTTAGGCATTAGTCGCACACACACACACACATACACTCATACAAACACACTAGCAGAAACCCATTGTCTGGTCTTAACTGACACATATGCATGCGTGTGTTCAAATGTGCAAAAAAAAAGAAGACACATTTAGACAAGCTTTTGACGATGCACACTGTCAATGACGTACATATTAACTAGAGGAGTGCAGGGTCACGGATTGCAGCTTCCTCACATCAGGGTCTGCATATTAATGTGCGGGGACAGATAAGCAGCCATGGCAATCCCTTTAAGGCCACACTCCTCCCTAGTTGGTGCTTCTGGTTAATTTATGCCAGCCTGGGCGCCCAATTTATGCACATTTTTTGTTTCAATTGAAACCAGTGTGTATGTAGTGGTTTGAAGGCTGCAATCAATCTGACTGTGTCTGTGCATCCCTCCTGGTGTCTCTTTATCAAGCCCCCCCTTTACTGATATCTGGTCATTCTGGTTGAAACCTAGCCTGGCTCCACCCGCCTACCTACTACTGCTGAAGTACGATGGTCTGGTTGGACCAGGCTAGTTGAAACCACCATTTCCTGTTTCAATGCATAATGTGTGTGTATTTGCTTCACCTGCCCAGAAGGGGGCAGAAGTTGAAGTTGATAGATTTCCAATAAAGACAGTAATGCTTTCTGCATCAAAGTGTCAACATCCTCATTTGCTCTATCCAGATACACCACAGTTAAGCTAAAAAAACAGTAATTGACAGAGAGCTGGATATCGACCTCCACACACTGACAATGATAAATATGCTAGCCACCTTGGGGTTTCCCAAAGTGCCCTCATCCTCTCCAACGGTCGCTACTGTTGAAGAAGTGCCTCCGATGAAGACATCCATTGTGATTCAGAGTGATGCTGAGTCGCTCAAAAGTCAGTGACCGCGTGAAGATGAGACACGCACAGTGTGAGCTTAATCGAGCTCGATTAGAGACGGCGCCGCTCACTTCTTTGCTCCATTTGGCTTTTCTTTATCGACGCTCCCTCACCTCTGACCCCATGGCCTCCTCCTCCTCTCTCCCCCCCCTCATCTACCAAATCCTTTAATCCGGGCTCCTCGCTGACCCCTCCCCTTTGTCCCGGAGTAGGGGTACATGTCTGCACCCCCGCCCCGTGAAATCAACTCTGCCAGCCGCCCTGCACTCTCAGAAATAAGGGTACAATAGGAGACCATTTTTGTCCTGCAAAATACAATCTAAACAATTGTACCCCATAGGGACACTTATTGGATCTCAAGGAATCTTGTTTTATTGGCCAAAAAGTTACAAGTATGTTTCAAAAGCAGTGAAAGGTACATATATGAAGTATTTCCTCTAAAATGAACTCTTAGATTTAAAGGGTTTTTGTTTTACTTCCTTATTGGAGGTACATTTGAACCTGTAGCCTTGAAAAAAAGAAAAAAAAGTGTTTTGAGTAGATTTGAAAATGTGAAAGACAAGTGTACAATTAGGTTCAACAATGTATAGGTGACATGTAGCTGTACCCTTAAAGGTACAATAATGTGATTTCTTTTTTCTGAGAGTGTGCTCTCCTCCGTGGAGAAAAGCGCTAAGGAGCAGGAAAGGAGGGTGCTTTCAGTATTGATACGGCTGCTGCACAATTATTATTAAAATAACAACACAGACTTGAGCAATTTCTGAAGTAGTTAGCCTTCAGATTATTGTTTTCAAATAACTCCGATGAGAAATCATGCTGATTTATGAAGCACCAAATAAGAAAATGACTGGACAAATGAACAGGGCATGGCAGAGAACAAGCCCTCAGTGGATTATTAGTTGAGTTAAGGCCTGCAGACCATTTACCTCACCTCACAGCTACTGTTTAATCATCTTTACTTTGGAAGTCCCGCCCCTCTAATGATGTCAGATGAATGACATATGGACCACAGGAGCAGAGAGAACATCCATGCTCAAGTGTTCTTTCTGTAAATGGATATATTGAATATTGAATACATTGTGTTTTCAAAAAATTTAAACAGATTCAAGCCAACAGAAATGTTCAATATATCAAAAATTATATTCATTCAGTTCAGTCTAGGGGAGACCTTAAAGTGATTAGACTCAGTCATTTGAATTCAGTAGGTTACTAAACCCAGGTTTCCCTTTAACCACTATAGGCCTACAGGCTGTTCTCTCATTGTATAACAGGGCAGTGGTCTCAGTGAGGAGTATAATCACTCCCTGGTTCCATGTCCACATCCTGTCTTTTCCACACATGAAATGAATTAACTCTAAAGAACCAGAGCATTTCCAAATATATTTTTTAAACAATTCTTTATTATAATAGAAAAGGGACAGTATACACCCTAGTGTACAGAACAGTATACAAAATACATACACAACAAGGACATACATGGGGGAATAAGGCCTACATTATGTTCAATGAAGTCCATATGTTGAATGCTTTCAGCCTTTCTGTTTTATATAGTTTTATAGCCTATATTGTTCAGTCTCAAAGAGGAACATTTAGTTTTTCTACTGCTGAATTTACATTTATCAATGTGACATTTTGCCAGTAGAACTAATACATTTTATTATAAATGACTTATTGCCCTTGACTTCTGAAGAAAATAAATTAATACCACATTATTGCAACATTTCCGAAGAAACATACGTCCGCACCTGTCGTGTTGTGACATCATCCTCTCTTACCTGTTGGGAGCCCTCGCGCTTTCCGGAGGGCGGGGCGCGAGGCTGTCGGTTTCCCCTCAGTCTGCGCTCTCGCCTCAGCCGGTCAGCAGCCCTGTACGTTTCACTGTGCGCTCCAGCGACACACCGAGCGCTGTTTCTCTTAAAGGACATCGTGGTGATTTTTCTTTCTTTTAATTTCCTAGACCTGAACCTAGTTATTATATATTTTTTGTTTCCTTTATTGTTTTTTCGTTGTAGCAGCGGGACAGGCTCGGCGACACCGGTGCACATAGCGAGATCTCAGCAGCTCTACTATTAAACAGGACACTGGACGTTATTCCTGCACGGGAACTGGACGGCACTTTGGATTACTTTGACACGCCGCCAGTGCCCGGAATAGGGTACACCACTAACACAACTACAATAATTCATCTTCTGGTTTCTCAGCGTGCTGCTTTCAATCGGTGGATCATACGATCTACTACAACCCGCTGAGTGGATGCATGCACTTCTCTGTGCGCTTTGTGCAGATTAGGTTATAGCTGCGGGGGAAAGCAGTAACCTGTAGCAGAATAAAATAATCAATGTTTTTTTAGAAAGCATCTTATTTTATTTTGAAATAACCCAACTTATTCATCGCTGTCTTGGACCGAGCCCTGCACTCTTTTTGAACTAGGGATGCCTCGCAGCTGAAAGCACGAGTCTCCGGGACTTTGGGTGTTGATATCAGATCAGATCGGACGGACCTCCACCTCCCTCCCTCCTGGCCTGGATCCATGCAGGATAGGAGCCGATTCAAGATGAGTCCTGGCGGCGTGACGTTGCTCCTTTTCCCGCTGCTGTGCCTGCTGCTCTCCGGAGTCTCCAGGGCAGCGACCCTGGGCGGACTGGGAGGTGAGTGCCACAACCGGGGAGGGAAAAGCAATAGAGCCTACGCATGAGGGCAATATTGGAAGTGATCGAAGCTGAAGTTGTCATTTAAAAAAAGCAAATTTTTGCTTTTTATATTGGGGGCTTCCTCCCCTTACTTTGAACGACTGTATGATTAATGTGTTCATTAGTTTAATATCTGTTTTCAAATCAAAATGTGCCTCTATCGCTCAGTGTCCTTACTTCTGCTGATGATATCGGGCCATCAAAACAATAACACGCACGAGGGATGACAACATCTACAACTTCTGCATAGTTTTAACCATATGCAAAGCAGAAATATCGTCCAGATGACTATGTGATACTAATCAGCCTTGGCAGGTTTTGGCAGAAAAACATTTAACCCAAAGTTAAACGTGCATCTGTGTCCGCGCCGTCGACCCATTGCCTCTGCACTGCTGTTTTACGCACTGGGGGCGCGGTGCCAAAGGGCTGCCTGCTGCCTTTTATTGTGTCTTGATAAATGGTGATGCTGCTGGCGAAAGCAGAAGCAGGTTCCAGGCATGTTCTGCCAGCCATACAACAAAGTGCACAGACTGGGCAGAGACACCCAGGACTGCTGGTTCTTCCAGACACGTAACAGCTTCCAAACTTAAAGGGGACAGCCCAGCCCAATGCACTGAGGGATTGATGCATGTGGGAGGTTTGTCATTTAATTTGCCTTCTCCCAGAGCGGGCAGATGTCAGGATCTGGCATCTGGCAGTGATTCAGCATCTTGCTCAGGGACACTTCAGTGGAGTGGATGGGTGCAGACTGTAAAGGCTTGAGCAGGTTACTGTGGATTTATATATAAAAAAAGACCCCAGCATAGCCCTCAGTTTTCTTGAAAAGTGTCTGTGTGCCCCACATTCCCAACCATATTTTAAAAATGTTAAGTGGGGGAAAATGACAGCGGGTGAAATAGGAGCAGACACAGATTGGGATGGCTGTGAGAGTGAATAGAAGGCGAGTCCAGCTCTCTAACAAGCTCCCCCTTTGTGCTCTCTAGTGTCGGGGTCAGCAGCACAGGCATGGCCAGCCTTCCTGTTTTCTGAAAACTGACTGACAGTTAAAAATGGAAAACATAAAATGAGAGGAGGCCATCCATCACAACACAACGATAAGAAGCTTGTGGGCCAATAGCCACACTAGAGGTGGTGTGTGACCCTTTGGAGTTTGGATTTGCAGTCTTTGTGAATGTGTCCACATTTTTCCATGTTTTGAATGTACTCTATTTGTTTGCAGGGCAATAACTCTATCCACGCTATCTCATATTTGACTTTGTTGATTTTCCTTTCTCCATATCTTTTTACCTTTCATTTCCCCTTTTAATGTTTCGTGCAACATAATTCCCTCCTGGTCCTTTCTTTCCCTCTCTGACATGTGACGGTGTTTACACCCAGATGCAGTGATGAGGAAAAGATTTAGAGGTTGCGTCACTGTGTGTCCATTGGCTATTAGCTTGCCCTCCAGTCACCTGACTGTATTAATAGGCTTTGCTCCACCGCTGCCCTCTGCAGTAGAGCCTATTGTGTGCTTTAACCCTTTTGCTTGTATAGTCTGTGGTCATCCTATACGTCTACATTTCTCTCTTCAGACAGTTGGGCAAGCTGTTGATTCGGGCTCATAGTGCTGAATGAAAGTAGTGTCTGCGAGCTGGGTCTGTGTGTGTCATTACGCAACTGTGGCCTGTGGCACGCTAGCCTGGCCCCACGACAATTGGACAGTTGGATCAAGTGCCAACAGCAATGACACACAGAGAGAGAGAGAGAGAGAGAGAGAGAGAGAGAGAGAGAGAAAGAGAGAGACAGACATTCAGATATGATGCCCCACAAAGCAGTCTTCTTTCTCTCACAAAACAATTGCAGATTAAAACATGCATCAGCGTTTACTTGTTGCAGCGTCACTGTCTTTCTATTAGAACGTTCTGCTGCAGTTGGGTTAGATATGCTGCTGCCTGCTAAGTGCAAACATGCATGACTGATAACTTGATAACATTTCAAGGAAACATTTCATTCTAGCAGAGTTAAAAGAAGTCCATGTCCACTTGTTTGCATGTGTGTTATGATAAGTGATGTCAGACAGTGTAGTTGTTGTGAGCAACTGGTCAGTTGATGTGTGTTTGTCTGATTGTGTGTTTAGATTGGTTTGCATCTATGCAAGGGACAACCTGCATGGCTGAGTGTTGAAGCCCAGGGCCCGCTGCCTTCACAAGCTGTTCTGCTAAAAAACGTGTACGTAATGTAGATACTAACTGACATATATGATCACTAGAGGATGAATCCTGGGGAGTGTAGTGATGCACTGTCTTGTTCAATTCTTCAGTTTTGGACAAAGTTACCCCTTAAACTAAATACTGAGTTTATGCCTGAGCTGTAGTACAGGGTTTTTCTGCTGAAGATGAAACGTTTTGATTAGGGTAATAACATGGGCAGACCACTGGCTCCATCATCAGGGCAACATTTTATACAAAGTTAATTTTGGTTAGATTGCCTCCGCATACTCCACTCATCAATACATTTTGTAAACTGGTGTATTTTCTTTGTATGCTAAAAATCAGTTAGTTCTATTTTATCCATCTGACTTGCATCACCAAGATGTGACTTCTCACTGCCTCATTGCTTCTTTAATTGGTCTGTGTAAGTTATAGCATTCATTGGTATGGGAGGATAATGAGGCTGTAGTGGAATAGTTCCAACTCTCTGGTTTGGTGTATGGGAGAAAAGCCACAAAACCGCTTGGCTGAAATTACCCGTAATGAAGTTACCACCAGAGTGTGGGGTTTTCATTAGAAGAAATGGCAAACAAGCTTTTTTTAGTTCCTACCAATTTTGTTTTAGTGAAGCGTATAGCATTTGACACAGCAATGGCAAAACATATTTGTAAAGTACACATGTTTGTATCAAGATATTTTATTCGAGAAAACCTAGATTTTGAGTTGATCTAAAAAAAATTTAAAAAAAGAAGAAAAACACTGTACTTGTAAGCATCAGTTGACTTTAATTACATTTATGTGAGCATATCTGTTGTGACTGAAGCAGAGAGTTACCCAGTTCCGGCTCCAGTCAGTTTCAGTGGTCTACAAACCGGTTTAATGCCCCTCACATGAAATTCATTATAGGGTGTCGGCACACAGGGGGAGGGCCTGGCTACCATTGGGGCACCGAATGCATGGATATACAGTTAGGGTGAGACAAGCTATGTCTTAATTTGATTGGCTTGGTTTCACAGAAACTATTCAGGATGGGAAGCGTTATGTCGCTCATAGGGCCACCCAGTGTCTATCTGTACCACCTGTCTGTCTGCTCACCATAACTTCATACCTTTCCTTTGTTTTTAGTCAACAGGAGCTTAACAGAATCTCTTTTCAAACACCTCTCACTCCAGTAGCTTTCAATAACAGACAATTTATTACTCTGTTGTAGTTCTGTGTTTTGGTGCCAACATTTACACTTGGCTTGCGGCGAACTATGTGTGTGCGTGGGTGGTTGTATGGATGGATGGGAGTCCCTTATAACAAAGACTAATCGTAACACGCTGGAAAATACAGTAAGCGCCTCGGTTTAAGTGTTTACCATTGTGTGATTGGTCGGGCCAGAGGCTCTTTGGTCTAGTCTGCAGTGCTTCTTGTGAATTTTTTACTTGCCAGGTAAAAACGGTTGCTTCACCATGAATAACACAATAAGGGTGAACCAGGGAGCAGCCAACTCTGATGATTACTGATGCGTGCAAAACGTGCACCTGCCCTCCAACGTTTTTGGCCGTCACACTTGGATTAATTTAGCAGTTTAGTTGAAAATCAAGTGTTTGCATCATATGTTTTTTTAGCTGAGATGGTTGCCCTGATTCATCTTGCCTTGGAATCAATTTATAAGCAGATGGGGGCCTAAACACTAGTAACATCGTTTGTTTCATAAAAATCTATCAATGTTGACTTGTTTCAGTAGAGGAGGTCTATGTATTTAAATGAGATGGGCCTCCTCCACCATAACCACAATACTTGAGTGTTGATAAAGTAATTATGGGCTTTGTCCCATTGAGTCATTTATAGTTTGTATGACCCTGTTTTGTTATGATCCATGTTTTGCTACAGATTTCACACAAGGTCAAGGTTCCCGAAACATACTGCTTTCACATGTGACACTTGATCTCTCCTCTGTAAATCAAATATAGTCCATGTGGGGACATAGGGGCTTTTTTACGCTGTTGTCGGGAATTGTGGTAAAAAATATGTTTGTTCAGAAAGGGATGGTTAGACTCATGATGTGCTAAATTCTCATCTCTGCTTATTCTCATGTGGCAGACATGCCAGGATGACTGTCTGTATGGGCCTTTGCCTGGGAGAGTACATGTGGACTAAAGGAGATTATGTGCTCCGATCGGGGCTGCATTGTTGTCTCCCACCAGGGAATAGGACGCGGTTAACAGTCTTGAGCTTGTATGCACAGCGGAAAGCTGCAGCAGGCCTTAAACCTTGCTTCCTATTTGTATCTCCTTTTAGCTTCCTCAAGGGGGGTTTAAAGGTTGGTTTCTGACACAAAATGTAGCATCTCTTTCTGTTGCTATCGTAATGTCTCCAGCGTTCTTTGACTTCTAATGCTCTACACTATAAGAGTTCAGAGAAAAAGAGACTCGGATAATACTCAAGCTAAATTTAAAACCAAATGCTAAGGAGGCAACAGGCAGGTGTAAGCAGTTTTATTTGTCATGTGCTACAAATGTGCCCAGGCAATTTTCCTGACGTGCCTAAATTTGTCAAGATACGAGGGGAATTATTAGCCAAAAAAGAGGGTATTCCATCGAACTGTAATCGAAATGTGTGAAACACGATGGAGAGGATGGGAGGAAGTGAATGAATGAAAGATGAGAATCAAATTCTCCGCGCTCATGGGCAACCTACAGACAACATTCCCCTCGCTGCTTACTTTCGTCAGCAAAGTTCATTAGCTTCTCATAGGCTTTTTACTCATAATGCATCCTCTATGGAGCCCAGACATTGTCTCCCTTGATTCCGATGATTACATTAGCGGGCGCACACGTACATACTTGGTTATGCACTCTCCCACATTGTTTGCGAACGGTCACACATGACCAAACAGGCTCTCCTGTGTTGTCAGAGGAAAAAGGTCAAACCCAGTCGGATGTCAAAGGCCACACACACACTCACGCACGCACATACATTCTCACACGCAAAAACACACACACACACACACACACACACACACACACACACACACACACACACACACACACACACACACACACACACACACACACACATACACACTATAGTTGACGCAAGCAGTTTTTTTCTTTGCTTGCATTCCCAGGAGGATTTAATGATTGGGATTCTTCTTGGTGGCTTTTCTTCCCGCCCGCTAAGTCTCACATTTGCCTGTCTTGCACCGATACGTCTGGCCCCTTGTCAGCATCACCCATGTGAACTGTGGAAACACAAAGCCCTTGAAGGTCAATGACATGACTATCTGATGTTGTAGAAGGTGGGTTGGCGGAATTCTTCAGTCGTCCTTCATGCCTGGTTCTCATTCCCCCGTTTCTTTAAAAAAACCTTGTGAAAAGTGCTGTGTCAGGACTTAGAAATACAGCTTTTAAATAGTTTTTTTTTTTTAAAGATATGGTTTCTGGAGTTAAGGCCTTGAAGGGGTTTAGCAGAGTGTGCAGTTAAAGTAGTGTGTCTAGTGTGAAGTGTGTGTTACCTAGGAAGGGCTTTGGGAGAAATGATGGCATTGCACAGCTCAAGCATGTATCATCTACTCATTGGGATTCACTCCTGCTTTCTGCCCTCATCTCCTTCCCCCTCTGGCACTCTGTTGCGTGAAAATCTCATCTGATGGAAAAGCAGGTTGAACCCAATCGTAACGCACGGGGAAGAGATTTTCAGCGTTTAGACTCAGAGGGTATCACTTAACCCCTGTACCTCTTGTTTTATTTCACTTCAATTTAAAGCCAAAGCCTTTCCAGTAATGTAATCGTTTAAACCTGTGAATCATAATCATCATAATTGAGGTGTGAAAGTAAAGTTTTGCTCATTCATGATGCCTCTGGGAATTCACAAGTTTAAATGACCATCCATCGTCAATCATATATATCAGTATTGATTTTTATTCTTCCCCAACCCAAGGTGAAGTAAAGGAGAAAAAGAAGAGGCTTTAAGGAGGCTACTGACTGTTGCACGTTGTAGAATTTTGTTGTTGACGTGCAATGAACCAAGATAAGAGGCCCCTGAAAGGCAGAAAAGGCAGAGGATATTGTTCAATTCAAAGTATGTAGAAGATAAGAAAGAAAACGGATCTGATAAGCATCGGGAGAAGAGACAAAAACTAATAGTTATTGATGGAATGAGACAGAGAGCAAGAGGGTGTAATTGATCCGTCGGTTCCAGTGCAAAACCAACCAGACAGACAAGAGGTGGTGGGGCGTCACGGGGGGTCAGACGTCCGAGGTCACAAAGGGATCCTTCTGGCCGTGTATAGGCACTGACAGCATCCACTTAACCTGTTTGCTCTCTCAAGGTCACACACACTCACCGCTCACAATAAGGAGATCCTCAGAGAGTCGCGGGGCTATTTGCTCAGACTGATTGGAAGTCTGGAATCAGTAAAAACATTCATCAATCGACTTGGCCTGTCAATCCGTCTGTGTGTCTGTCTGCTGCCTTTTCTGTGTAGTGGGATGTGTGTGTGTGTGTGTGTGTGTGTGTGTGTGTGTGTCTGTGTATTCGTGTTCAGTCAATGTAAAGAGTGGAATGTGTAGGCACGCCCTTCTTTGTACGTCTCCTTACGTCGGTCCTCGCCTTTTTTCATAAAACCTTACAATTCATACTATCGTAGTACATTGAATTATTAAGATTTTCACTGATAACTGATAAATAATTGAAGGAGTTGAAATTGTAAGGGGTTATGTTTACATTTAAGGGCAATGCTTGGAGTGAGTGTGTACTATTCTGTGGAAAAGACCTGTGTCAGCGTCAAGGCAAAGGGAGGGTGTGGGAGGGGAAGGAAGGAAACACACACATATACACACACACACAACACACACACACACACACACACACACACACACACACACACACACACACACACACCGTGAGTAGAATACTATACACTTCCTTTGGCTCTTTCCTCCTAGACACACACAAACAAGCGCACGCTTCATCTCACCACACAGTGTTTAAGGCTCATTGATCTCAACACATCAGTTTGCTCTCTGTTTGCAGCAGCCACAATCAAACAGGAAGCTATATGAAGAGTATATTGTTGTCCCGTTTAAAAGCTGGACACCTGTTTTATTGTTGGAACTCCTCACTCCAGCGCTGCACAGACAGTGGGGAGCAGTCAGCTTATTCCAGAGTTGTGCCCAATGGCATTTTTATTTTTTATTTTTTTTAAAGATATTTTTTGGGCATTTTTATGCTTTATTGACGGTGTAGAGACAGAGTTGAAATGGGGCAGAGAGGGGAGTGACATGCAGAGAACGACCGTGGGCTAGATTCGAACCCGGGTCCGCTGCTGGCCGAGGCCCATGGGGGGGACGAGGCACGCTCTACCAACTGTGCTAAGGGCGCCCCCGGCATTTTGATTTTTACTCTAGGTGACAGTTCGAAGCTAGAAGAAGCCATGGTGTGCAGCCTGTTCAATCCTGCAAATCACAGAACACATCGCATTCCGTGATAAAGATTTTTAATGCAGTGGCGCTCAAATTTTGGGATTTAATTCTGCATTCATTAACATGGATTTGCAATGGCTTAAACCAAACTGCAACGATAAATATAATGAAACATATTTACACGTACAGCCAAATAGAGAACATTTAATAATGTATCTGTTGCATTTACAAACTCAAATTTGTAGTGCTTTTAAATGTGTTTAATGACTTATTGTTCTTAAACTACCACTATCATCACTGCTTTCGCTAAATTACTGCCACTGTTCGGAGGCTCATAATAGAAGCTACCAGCCTGTAACTCCACCATCACTACAGTATATATCACTAAAGTAAATGAAAGTCAGAGTCAGAACTATGGACTATAGGGGACTGTCTTTATATTAACTGGGCTTAACGCTGACACATTTAACCCTGAAGGGGTATTACAGCGCCTGATGGTGGTCCAGATTTAATGCGGGATAATCAGCTTGACAGAGTGGACAACTGCCCTTTGGGGATCTCCGGGGGTCCCAAAAGCTCTAGCCCTTTAAGACCTATTTTATTTAAGTTTGGTGCTTAAATGCCCCTCAGTTAATTTAGTGTTTAATTAAATGACCAAATAACTGACTTTGGGTACTCTAGTAGTATTCCAGCATAGTGAAACTGTATATTTTATTGGAAGAAGAAATTTACTGAGTACATATATAGGACATAGATAATGACACACTCAGCCTCTCTGAAATGTCACCTTCTTCAACTGAACCATCAGGTTGAACCGGCCTCTTGTAAACATGACACATGTTGGTCCAACCGGTTCCCAGGGAAGATAGAAGTGCATGCGTGGAATTTAGCAAATGTACAGTTTAATGACGATGTGTCAAACACACGCACGCAAAACACACCACAGGGTGTTTGGCGGGTCATGCAGAGCGAGTTACCACTCCTACTAGAACACACATACGAGCACCCCATACTCTCGTACACACACACACACACACACACACACACACACACACACACACACACCCGCGCGCACACACACGTGCACACAACGCGCGCACACAACGCGCGCACACATACACACGCATTAGTAGTCTAGGAGAACCTTAGTAATGGTTCCTCTAAATAAAACAAATAAAAAAAACTGATAAGACTGTCTGAGGCTACTCTGAATGTGTGTGTGTGTGAGTGCCAATATATCTATTTCCTCTCTGTGTATTGTGCAGGTTCTCTCTTTGGCAGCCTAGTACATCAAACTACCTCTCTGCACTCCTTTTTCCTCACTTTTTCTGTGTGTGTGTGTGTGTGTGTGTTTGTGTGTTGGCAGCAGTCTTTGGCACTCTGCCATAAGGCCTGTTTCTTTCTTACACACACACACACACACACACACACCCACACACACACGGGCTACCCTGCTGTTCCTACTTTGTGTTTATTGATTGTTAGTGTCTTCCGCTGCAGACAGAGTTTCTTTGGTAATATTGTGTGTGTGTGTGTGTGTGTGTGTTTGTGTTTGTGAGTGTGTGTGTGTGAGTGTGAGTGTGTGTGTGTGTGTCTTTGTGTCTTTGTGTTGCTCGGTTCTTAAAGCAAATATTGACTCTGATTTTTTATCTCCTTGTTTCTCCATGACTCGCTGATCTCTAGCTCTCCTACTTTGTTACATTTGTATCGACTTCTTTCTGCATATTGACCTTCCGTCTCTTTCTTTTTGCTTTTTCTCTTCAAATTGGTGTGTGTGTGTGTGTGTGTGTTTGTGTGTGTGTGTGTGTGTGTGTGTGTGTGTGTTGTTAAGGAAAGCAAGGCAACACTAGGAACCTTAATGGCAGGAAACAGGCTGGGTCAAAACACAAAGGAAAAACTGTCAGCAGTACACACACACATACACATACACCCACACACACACACACACACACACACACACACA
Source organism: Hyperoplus immaculatus (assembly GCA_949357725.1). Lineage (NCBI taxonomy): Eukaryota > Metazoa > Chordata > Actinopteri > Uranoscopiformes > Ammodytidae > Hyperoplus > Hyperoplus immaculatus. The sequence goes on along the minus strand of OX442371.1, from coordinate 14,801,479 downwards.
CACACACACACACACACACACTAAAGCAGTTTATTAAAGCTTTACTTTTTGAATTGTGTTACCTGCATATGCTATTAGTTTTGGAGTGTATGTATATTTATGAGTCTGTGTGCTAGTGAGTGCGTGTGTGTGGGTACAAACATGTCATTAAATCCCGACCCCCCCCCCCCCTCTGTCTCTCTCTCTCTCTGCTCCCTTTATTGTGGTTTCTTTTAATTGGAGACTGAGGTGGTAATTACAGGGAGGGAGAGAGGGATGCTGGGAGAAAAGAAGGGAGGAGGAGGGGGGAGGAAGAAGGAGGGAAGAGAAGGAGGAAGAAACAGCAGGGTTGTGATGAAAGGGCCAGAGAGGGGAGGTACCTTTTGAGAGGGTAGCAGTGGATGAGAACTGACCCAAAGACGTTTTCTCATATGATCCAATGTGTACTTCTGCTACAGCGCTAACTGGAGGACATTTACACTGCTGTTGGTAGAACAAACGTTTGGAGTTCATACTTTTATATTCATACTTTTTATGTGTAAAGTTTCCCCTTTGTCATCATTTTGTACATGTTTTCATAATTACTTTGTTCAAATCTGTCACAGTGAATGTAGTGGGGCCCCCATCGACTGCTGCATAGTGCATACTCGTTGTTATTGTTGTGTACACTGAATAATCTATTCTTGGCCAAGTTTCTTTTGCCCAAATTTTCGAGGCCATCTGTGCTGTTGAAATGGGCGGCTCAGACACAGAAAAACACACAGAAGCTTTACCTCCCCCAGGCCTGTGTGCTTTCCAAATTAAGAATCCACATATTTTGTTTCAACTTTTGCTTATCTCTCTGTTTTTCTCCTATTTCATTCACATTCTTTTTCTTACTTGATCTTCTTATCACTTTCTTCAGTAGCTTTATATTCATATCTTTCTGTTTGTGCATACCTTCCCTTTTCATTAAGACAGTGTGTGTGTGTGTGTGTGTGTGTGTGTGTGTGTGTGAGTGTGTGTGTGTGTTTGTCTTCATGTGTGTAAGGAGGTACAAATGCTGAAGGCCTCAGCATTTTGCTTTCCTAGAGAGAGGGAACCTGTGTTAAATGAGATACAGTAGCCCCTGCTCCCCCCCCTGTCTTGAACACACACACACACACACACACACACACACACACACACACACACACACACACACACACACACACACACACTCTCATTGTTGAGAGCCAGCCGTGCTGTAAGGATACATTAATGCTGATCCACATTATCATAATTGAGGTGTCTGCCGAGCCTGTATGTGTATTTTGTGCCGTGTGTGTGTCCAGGGGGAATACATAAAGACAGAGAGAGAGAGAGGGTCTTTAGAGCCAGACAGACACTATACTTTCATCTTTTAGCTCAACATTACAATAGAAGACAGGCTGCCTAAAATGTTTGTGTGTGTGTGTGTGTGTGTGTGTGTAACACCATTAAGGAAGGGAAAAAACCTCTAAAAAGCATTATCGCTCTGATCTAGAAAGCATGTTGACATGACAAAGCACTATACAGGCACTTCATAGACTGAGATGCTGGCATCACAGTAAGAACACATTAACTCTCTCAGCCTCTGTTTGAATGCAGAGTGCAGTTGGAAGCTCACACCATCAATAACCTTTTAAATAAATGACAGAAACAATTGATCTTGTTGGGTTCTCTGACTCAAAACAATTGGAATACAAGGCAGTACTCTATAGAACACCTATACACAATATGGTCTACTGTGACATGTGAGGTAAGAGACACAATATGAAACAATTCCATTATGTGAGTGCAGGAGACTGATTCAATTAGGATTTAAAGTCATTACATACGTCTGTGATATGACATCATACCACAGTGTGTCCAGTCAGATGGCATCGTGACATCACAGTGATTCAGGCCACCTCATCAGCTTAAGTGCTTTCATGTAACGGCCGCCTTGTGCACATGGGACAGAATGGAAATGAGATCCGGGCAGTCCAGATTAGATTACTACCATGCTGTGTGATATGTGGCTGCAAAAGCACAGAGTAAAAGGGGCACAACTACATGTGGGTACGGTACTTGAACAGAAAATGCAGGCACATGAAAGTAAAATCCTATCTGTGTTCATATTTGGTGATTTAAAAAAAAAATCTGTCAATTAAAATGCAGATTGTATGTTTCCAGATTCTTCTTTGTGATTTTTGAACCGTTGGCTATTTTAATTCATCCCATTGAGTGCCGGGAAACACACTTTCAATTAATTTTTTGACATTTTATAGACTTAAGTGACCAATTAATCCCAAGCTAAATTGTAAATACTGTAAGTGTTTATTTAAATATTCGGGCAATTTCCTGTACAGTCGAACCAATTCATTTAAATTAGTTCAAGACGGGCCTTCATCCACCAAAGCAGCAGGTATTACATGGACAGCAATCTGTCGGGGTGTGTTATTGTGTGTTGCCTGGAATTGAAAGAAAAAGACTTAAATGCTTTAAAGACCCTTAGAGGCAATGTGGACTTATCCCACCCAAACGTGTGTGTGTGTGTGTGTGTGTGTGTGTGTGTGCTTAAGAGGAAAGGGGCTCGTAGTGTTGAACCTGATTACTGCGATAATGAGTTGGTCCGAGGCGAGGTGGCTCCTTTAAGAAGCACTGACAGGGTGTTAATGTAGGCTACAGCTTATGACTGTCCGTGTGTGTCCATGTGTGTCCTATTCTTACCGGCTTTGTGCTGGTGGGATCAGCTGTATGTGTTTATGAGCAGAGGAAGTGCCCATGTGTGTGAGAGGATAGGAAGTGTCAGTCTTAGTCAGGTACACACACACATGTCAGAAATCACACAACAGTAGGTGGTAGAGCTGAACATTTTGGGAAAATAACTAGTTTATTCAGACAGATGTTGCAATTTGTACGGCTTGAACACAAACCATTTTGTTGTGGCGTAATTTTTCTGCTTCATCTCAAATAATATACATTCCTGGTAAAGGAATTAAACTTAAACTTAACCTTTCAGGCCATACACTCATCAGTGGAGACCATTTTCTTTTGCACCACGAATGTTAGGTTTTCCTTATGCTTCACTCTGTAGGCCTAGCTTTTGGCTATGGTAAGGCTGGTTGTGTTATTGTGCTAATGAATGATGAACAGTCACAATGGCTTATTCATCAAGCCTATAGGGAAGTGTTCCTACCTGTGCAAATAACAAGGGGAACCCAACAAGGAGCTACACCGTGTGCTGCACTGTGCTGCACAAAAGGATCTGGAACTGAATGCAGATTTTAACACTAAAAAAGTCAACACACAACAACAGTCAACAGGTAGAGTGACCTATTGAAGCGTGTGATTGCAGTCATATTTCACAGTCTTGTAAGTTGGTTTATACGCTCATAACAGTAAAAGATTTACACTTCAATCCAAATTGAAAAATTTGAAATGTTCTGCATTTGAACTTGTAAAAAAAACCCTATAGGCAGACATGTAAAACTGGTTCATTCTCTATCAGCCTGCCAGTACCAAGCAACAGCATCCTGGGTAACATATTCCCGCGTGTGTTTGCACTGCATGTTTGTCTTTTTTTCCCATCCTTTGCTTGCGTTCATACAGTACCTGTATATGCCTGTGTTTGCAAATATGGGTGTCTGTTTGTGGTATCAAGTAGCCTACAATGCGCCGTCAGCTGACTCCAAGCTGGCACATGAGTCATACAGTGGCCGTGATGTAATATTTGCCTTCTTGAAATATTAAGAAAAGCGAGTTGACCTTCAGCTCCCTGCCCATGTAGGTTCCTAACTGTGTTGTTTACTCCATGTCAGGTCGGGGATTGGTTTGATTTATTTTAGCCAGCCTGACTGCTTTGCATTGTGAATAGGCAGTGCTTTTTCACACCATTACTGTTGTCAAGTTCAATTTATCCCTTAAAAAGCTCCAACTTAGATTTCTTTTCAAAGCTAACGCAGGAAATGGTAATGAAAACCAAAATAGTAATTGCTGCTTCTAACGTAATCCTACACTGCAAGAAATATCCGCCAGCGGTACCATGTATTTACTGTTTCAGAGCATTGCAACTCCTGTTTAACGGTGCAATTAAATGAACAGGTTAGTTGTTGTGGGATAAAGCTAGGTGGCTCCGAAGTCAACCTTGTGTATGAGCAATTTTTGACCATAATGAGTAGTATTGAAGGCTTGGCTGTAAGAGATTGAACAGTACAGAGAGAAACCAATGCAGACTGAAATGTTGGTTAGGAGTGGCAGGGAATGAGAGACAGGAAGAGTGAGAGAGAGCTAATGGGCTAGTCAATTATTTACTCTCAACCTTTTTACCTTCTGATATTTTTGCGGATCACTTTAAGAGAAGCTTGAATCCTAATGAGCTCACACTGTGAATTTAAATGCGACCTTTACGTGGTGTGTTTGCGTTCATGCACGATGTGTGATGTTTTGCACATTATAGTCCACGTTCATGAGTTTTTTTTCTCAGTGTTTTGGTGCCTTTGCTTATCTATTATGTGTGTGTGTGTGTGTGAGCTGATGGCTTGTCAGCAGGCCAACCCAGCCATTGTGAAGCAGTCACTACTGTTATATGGCCCTTGCAGCTATCAGCCACTGATAAAGATGTCAAACAACATGCACTCCTAATGTTATGAAAATAACTTGGTAGACCAGAGAGGAAGCTGTCGGCCCGAGCTACATAGCGATTCACTTTAGTCAGACTCAAACTGAAACGTATTTTTATATAGGGGGTAAGATACAGTTTATATGCCCATATACATTATATAATAGTTCTTACCAGTCATTTGCACGCACAAAAGCTGATCAGCAGGTTGAGGTGCAGCTAAAAGCCAAAACACGGACAAAGCTTCCCTTGTTAGGTCAAACACACACACACACACACACACACACACACACACATACACACACACACACACACACACACACACAATGAGCTGGGGGGTCATTAATCTTGCGCTGCTCAGAGCGAAAGGACCAAATTCACCCTCACATACACACACAGTGAGTGTTCATGTATATACACACTGGCATGCACATGCACACCGGGGGCACACTCAAGCTGGCAGGCACAAGAATAAAGTGTCTAAAGCCTTTTCCCTGTGTTTTTTAAGGAGTCTTTTAAAATCCCTCTGCCTTGTTTTTCACTTGTAAATCAACTCAGCCTATCCGTCGCCTCGTCTCCACTCAGTGTCTCCTGTTTGCAGGGAAGCTCCTCCCTCCAGGTGTGTCCTGAATATACAGGTGCAACCACGTGTGTGTGTGTGTGTGTGTGTGTGTGTGTGTGTGTGTGTGTGTTGTTATGTAGTAATAAATAGACCAAGACAGGGTGGTGCAGCTCCATTGGAATTCAACAGGGTTTTGTTTTCTGGTCACTGTTCTTTTGAATACGCAATGACTATTTGTTTGTCTATGTGTTACGCAAGTGTGTTTCACATAAACACACATATGCACACACAAACAAATCCGACCTGCCGGGTGATGGTTTGGTTGGTGTTGTTGTTGCAGGGATTTCATGCAGCGAACAAGAGGATTTAAGGCATTGGAGTGATTATGAAGGCTCGGGTTACAGAAGATTAAAATGGTTGTTCCTGCTGCTCTTCAAACCACACACCATTTGTTTTGTTATTTTTTTATGTACTTATTAAAGCTGTTCATTAGACCCTGTAGTCTAATGTCTGACTGACATATTATATTAGCATGAACATTTATTTATACACACCCTTCGAGCAGTGGGGGAACAAGTATTCAGATATTGTATTTAATTGGACGAAAATGTTATCAATTGGTAAAGTTAAATGTAGAAGTAGTAAAATGTACAGTATCAAAAGTTAAAGTATTTATTATGCAGAGTTTCCCCAGGCAGCGTTATATTATTGGTTTATTACTATGTGTGCATTACCATAGTAGCTGGAGCTAATTTTAACTACTACATACTGTTGATAGTTCAATCTATAACCCAATTGATCAAGTTTAGAATGAAAAATCTCAATGTTGACGGTAACTAGTTAGAGCTGTTAAAATAAATAAAAGATAAATAATGATATTAATAATAATCATGATAAATATAGTGCTTACTGCACTACATTTATCATGATTGATCTTTTATTTATTAAACTTTTGTGTTTTTCCATTAAATAATTCAAAAAGACTGAAAAAGTTCCTTTTTCCACCATGCTAAGTCCATCTCGGTACATATTCTGATCACCAAATAACCAAATTGAAGGATTTTTGATAAAGTATTTAAACTATTTGATGTACTCTGTGTTTGTATGTACTCGGAAACAAATAATGTTGCACAATGTGCTGTTATCAGAATTTAAATCTAAAATGATTAAATCAGGATAGAAGAATTAGATAGAAAATAAGTCTTTAAGGTCGAAGTATGATGGTGCCATGAAAAGGATCAGGTGAGGTGTGGGTGGATAAAAAAGGGAGATGACGAACTGGAGATTGAAAAGAAGAAAATGAGATTGAGGGAATAGCTCTAGGTTTTTTTTCAGTGGAGTCAATTTGTGATGTTGTCCATGTATAGGAAGGGAGGGTGAGAGTGGAAGGAAAGGTAGGAAGTCGGAGAGAGAGAGGCTAAGAGGACTTTTTCTCATCACCGGGCGAAAATGAAAGTGAATGGGAAGAGAGGAGAGAGAGAGATGAGTAACAAGAGTGCAGGAAGTCAAGACGAGCTGTCATGTCCTGTAGACCGATGGCAGCCTGAGAGGAGGGAAAGATGAAAAGAGGAGTTTTTTCTTCCCCTCCCTCTCTCTCTCTCTCTCTCTTTCTCTCTATCTCTCTCTCTCTCTCTCTCTCTCTCTCTCTCTCTCTTTCTATCTCTCTCTCTCTCTCTCTCTTGCTGTGTGTGACCTGCTCTGTTTCTCCCTTTGGGTTTAATCAAGCAGACAGTTTATCCGAGCCGTTCCGGTGGTGGTGGTGGGTGTCGGTGGTTTATCATCAGCGGGAATTAATGTGTGTGACAGGGGCTTATTAGATGAGAGCGCCCACCCCTGCTGGCTGGGACAGTGGAGGCTGGGGGAAAGTCTCTCTCTCTCTGGGGACAGGAGGACAGACAGAGAATATTTTAACCTTATTTCCTTATAGAGGAAAATGGAAATTGACTATACAAAATGAAAGAAGTAGGACTATTAAATTTGACAGCGGAGATCTGCTGTCTTTGTTTGGAAGGTTAACGTCAATTAGGTGTGCAGCGGAAGCCGGTGTTGTCCATGTGACATCATTAGGATGTGCTGCTGTGTTTGTGTGTGTGTGTGTGTGTGTGTGTGTGTGTGTGTGTGTGTGTGTGTGTGTGTGTGTGTGTCTGACTGACTGAGCGAGAGAGAGAGATGCACTTGGCACAAATTCTTTTTTTATGCATTGCACACATTTTGTTTTGTGTGTGTGTAGTGTTTTGAGCTCCTCCCCTGCCCCTACACACACACACACACACTGTCCTCCTCACACATGAATGACTGATCTTTAGTGCTGCTTACGTAATGACTCGGCGGCTGTGCAGAGTTTTTGTCCCGGCACAGTGTCTCCTCGGGCCAAGGGGAAGATGTAATGAGGCTCATCCTTTCAATACTTTATAAAGTCCTGGCTTCTTCTTCTTCTTCTTCTTCTTCTTCTTCTTCTTCTTCTTCTTCTTCTTCTTCTTCTTCTTCTTCTTCTTCTTCTTCTTCTTCTTCTTCTTCTTCTTCTTCTTCTTCTTCTTCTTCTTCTTCTTCTTCTTCTTCTTCTTCTTCTTCTTCTTCTTCTTCTTCTTCTTCTTCTTCTTCTTCTTCTTCTTCTTTTTTCTTTTTTTTAACCCAGCTGCAGACGAAGCAGCACACACATCATGCCCAGCGGAGAAGGAACAGGGTGATCCGTATAGCGTGCAAAAAAAACTGAGGCCTTAACCAATGTTTCATCAAGTGATCAGGGGAGGTTTTATTACTATCCCTAGGCCTGTTTAGCTCCCACTCTCAAAATCCTAATTTTCAAATTCAGAACTCATTAAACAAAACTCCTTCTCCTTCTGTTCCCCCCCGTACTGAGGGGCAAAATGCTGCTCATATGGCTGCCTTCTGTTGCTATAGTGAGATGTATATGTACCAGAACCAGGCAGTGCTTTGTGGACATTTTTTGCCTGTGCATAACCGTCTCACTCCAACCACTAATGCTGGCAGAGAGCAAACCAATACATCAATATATTGATGTAGTTACTGGGATGTAAATCACTGATCCGGCTCTCTTTACTGAGCCACTAGGCCGATTGCATAGGAAAAAAGGAGGTCAAATCCGAGTGCAGAAGACCGCGCGTTCGGCCGCTGGCAGTGTGGAGGAAACACATGGAGGATGTTGCCACTGTAAAAGCTGCATTCCAGGAAAAGACTCAGGCAAATGCAATTTAATCACCATATGCTACAGTATGGGCTGTATCACCACATCCATAAACTGTCTGTCTCACCCCTTTCTCTCTCTCGCTCTTCCTCTTCCTGTTTTCTGGGCACTGCAACGAGCTGGCAGGTTGTGGCTGATGGTTGACCTCTCTCCGGTTGACCCAATTCTACAGTATAGTGTTTCACAACACACACAGGCAAATGATGAGTGGTAGAGCAGGCTCTGCAGGTGTGTGTTTGTGTGTGAGATTGGCAGGAAGGAGTGAGGGGGCGGATAGTACCTGGGGATACGTATTCCACCATAACAGCCTCAAGGCAAGTGTACAGTATGTATGTATGGGAGTGTGTCTCCATATGCTGGTGAATGTCATTTGAGAAATATTTTATCACCTTTTTTGCTTTACATGTATGTATATCATACTTTGGGTTCTTTAAGTAAATCAGGAATTTTTGAAATATCTGTTTTGATTGTAAAAAGCAGCTTGAAATTAGCAGTCTCCTTATTTTTAAAGGAAGATGTTTGAGAGTTGCACTCACTCCAAGAGGGCCTCTTGTAGTCTTATTAATTAAAGCGGTCATTGTCTTCTTGCAACAGAAAACACCACAGCCATTGGGTGCATGGGGACACTGCAAAGTTTAAACCAATGTGCTAGAAAAACCACAAGCAAAACCCACAAGCGAAATAGACTCCTGTGAATATCTGTGGAACCAAAAATGAACTGAGGATGAATGAATTTCCTTTTGTGTGTTTGAGTGTGTATTCTCCCACCCTTGCCAGCACTTCTGTATTATTATGAAGTTTTGCAGAAACTCTGGATCAAATGAGCTACACGCGAATTACAAAAAGAGCAGCCAAACTTGTTCCTCTCTCTTTACCTGAGAAGATCAGTTTACCAGAACACCACAGGGTTTCTACTGATTTTTTTGGTTAAAGGTATTGCTTAAATGATCGGGTATTTTGTCATTCATTTTCACTTCACTTCCCCTCCAATAATGACATGACAATCAGACAATGTGGTCAGTACGGCAGTGGCCGTTTCCATGCTATTGGGTCCAGTATAACTTGGTCGCGGCACCATCTTGTTGAACACACCCAACCAAAACCTGAAACTTCTGCTTTTTGGGCCTGTTTCTGCAGCCACAAAGACACCTGGGCTTCAGATTTAGCTCTACTTCCTGTTGCATCATGGGACTAATCCACAGCTTCACTCCTATGGACTCTCCTTCAAAATGTGAGCGGCAGTTTATAAAAGCAACCAATACAAACAGACATTTACATACACACAGGTTTTGCATAAACCCATGCGAGAGCTTTTCCTGTACAACCCAAAACAACGTCTATGCATTTGTGTGTGTGTGTGTGTGTGTGTGTGTGTGTGTGTGTGTGTGTGTGTGTGTGTCTCCATTGTATTAAAGATGTTGTCAGGAAGGAAAGCCCCGCCCCCTTATTTCCTCTTGTCGCCCAGAGTGACGATGTCGTCACAGAGGAGCCTGGAGATGCAGTTCATCGTGGGAAATGACCTTTAGACCTAAGCGCTTGCAGATGCACGCAGGCGCACACTCACACAAACACTTTTACCAAGCGCAGTGTGCGCGTGTGTGTGTGTGTGGGGGGGGGGGGTGAGGGTGGGGGTGGGCGGGTCCTATACTGTGTGTATGCTAGGGTGTGGCTCGAGAGAGAGAAAGAGGAGAGGGCAATATATGGAATCACGTTAGGGGGCTGGACTCGTGGGACTAGGAATCTCATCTCAAGACAGGAATATTCCACCCATGTCAGCAATTTGTCACTGTGTGTGTGTGTGTGTGTGTGTGTGTGTGTGTGTGTGTGTGTGTGTGTGTGTGTGCGTGTGCATGTGTGATAGATACTGTAATGGATTGAGGCAACCCCTCCGACATGATTTACGACAAGACACACCGCGTTCAAGTGTTTAGTGCTGAGTGTGTGTGTGTGTGTGTGTGTGTGTGTGTGTGTGTGTGTGTGTGTGTGTGTGTGGCTGTGGCTGTGTTGCTGCTTACCTCAGTCTGTGTGTGTCAGGACTCCATTAACATTAATCGAAGCCCGTAGAAATACACTGTGCTGCTGTGTAAGCAACAGCTACTGTGTAACTGAGCTTCTCAGTGTGCAGCTACACCTGTAAAAGCCTGTATTATAATGTACATGTTGGGCTTGGTAGTAACATCTCAATATACCTCTCATATTGACATTAGTTACCTCACATATCATCTACAGGTCATTGTATCTCTTAAAGATTTTTTATAATTATATTCTGCACCATTTTTACTGACCAGTACCAGACAGATCTTAAATGAACTGTATCACATATAGAACCATGCTTTATTATTGGCTCATCCTGTCATCATGGAGCAGAGCATGCAGAGGAAGATACGAGCACAACGGGTTGTATACAGGGTCTGAGTGTGGGGGAGGGAAATAAATAGCTTATGGGTAATGCAGTCTTTAGGGATACAGCATTACCGCTCCAGGGGTAAAAGCCACCATCCATCTAACGCACATCCCTGTGTGTGTGTGTGTTTGCGTGTGCGTGTATGTGTATGTGTATGTGTATGTGTATGTCTGTTTGAGTGTTGTATGTGTGTAGATGTTGCCTCTATCTTCCTCGCTTTCTCTCAACGACGAGCAAATGTCAAACATACAGTATCTTGACCCTGCAGGCATAAAGGATTATTTTAGTCTAGAGTGTGTGTGTGTGTGTGTGTGTGTGTCTTGTCACGTTATTGTCTCACATAGTGGAGAAGGTGAAAGCAGGAGGCCCCTCCTAAAGGGCAAACAGTGTCAGTAAGTGTTGGTGCTATTTCCCAGCTCTCACTGTCAAATTCTTTTCTTGAAAAACATGAAACATTCATCTTAGACTGGAGTGCATACAGAGCATTCTGGGCAGTAAATGAAAAAGCCCTTACTCTCTTTAACTCATGCTATGTGGGAGTGGAGAGTATTGATTCATGGTCAGGCATTATTCATATGAAGCTAGAGGGGAGGAGCGAGAGATAATGATTATCTATTGATTCATGGATTAATGGGCTTCATAGCTGGAGTATGACCTTTTGCAATCGGAACATGTAGTTCAAGTTTCTGTTCAATTTAATATTAACAGACATGATTTGGTTTGGAAGGATGCAAAAAGCAACTCCCAGATATGTTTTAGTTTTTGTGAACTCGACTACAACTGATGTATGTTTTTGTAGAAAATACCCAGGTCAAAGAAAAATGGAAGGACGTAATTTAAGACTCAAAACAGATGCTTTTGAAAATAAAAAGTGCACTTGAAGTTATCAAAAGAATGAGCTTCTTGTTTCAGGTTGACGTCTAATCAAGAAGTGTTTGGCGCTGTGAACTGACAAGCGTGCCACTCACAATACGCTTCTCTGTGAACAGTGGGAAAATGCACGTTTAAGTTCAAACTGTACCTGCATGTTTGAGGCTCCGTCTCCCTGCAGGGAAGTGTAAATCAAGAACTAAACTATAAGCTTTGGATTGGGTTACATGGACTTGTTTTTTTTTCTTTGTTGTTTCCTGTTATCTTTCAGTGGGAGAAACTGGTGTGACAACATCTCTCTTGTTTTTTAGCCCATTAAAAAGAAACATTGCCTTTCGGTGGCCTTCAGACACTCATCGCCGTACTCTAGCTGAGAGCTGAAGAGCAGTAGCTGGCTGGCTGGCTGAACTTCTTCTCACCCCTAATCCCGCCTCACTTGAAACGTTTCAAACAAACAATCTGCCGTGACTCCTGCCTCACCCTTTAACTCCTTTACTCCCCCTCTGTGTTCAGACGCTGGAACTGCCTTTAGCTGCGGAGAGTTGAGTTCAGAAAAACACCATGCTTCATATTTAATGTTTGAGAGGAACTCAATGGTGTGTGAATGCAGCATGTGTGTGTGTTGAGGTGTGGGGGGGCTCATCCACATGTTTGAGATTTCTGCTGTGTGTATGTGTGTGTGTGTGTGTGGTTTTGCTTGCTTGTGTTTGTGTGTGTATGTGTGTGTGTGTGTGTGTGTGTGTGTGTGTGTGTGTTTAAGCTCACTGACAGTGAATCAGCACAGGAGCTTCAGCCAAGTGGAAATAATACACATAATTTATTCAACATGAACTGTCGCTGCACGTTTGTGTGTCTTTGTGTGTGTGTGTGTGTGTTCGGCAAATGAAGAGGGCCCGCCAGCTCTCATCATTGTAGTCAAATGTGGATATCGTGTGTTTTTGGCATGCATGTGTGTGATATCAAGATAATCTGCTTTCTCACCTGTCTAAGATTACCTGTCTAAGAAAATGGCTTAACAAAGGTAGTCATTACTGTCACGTATTTCCTGCTACACACACACACACACACACACACACACACACACACACACACACACACACACACACACACACACACACACAAAGGTTATTCATTCATTTGTTTTTGAACAGTTAGCAAAAATGGATTATATATGGGGCTATATAGTTTGAGTCCTGTTTTTGTGGGTGCTAACATTTTTTTAAACAACTTCTTGCTTTTTTTTTAGATCTTGGCATTTTCCCCTCACAGGGTATCTATGCCTCACGCTTGTGTGCCCCCGTACAACTTCCCCCTTTGTCAGGTGTGCCTAAGAAAAACTGGTTTATCCTATCAGATGTCAGAAAAATAATGAATAAGTTAGTGGTGACATCTTTACGTGTAATTGTTGTTGTTCTAGAATTAGCATTTTGCAACTTATCAATGAACTTATTGAATGTTTCAGCTCAAACGTTTGATGAGCATTTAATCGTCCGTAGTGTGGCCACTCTGATGCAGCAGAGCCATGAATAAATAAAAAACTGCTTTGTGTAGGAGACACATGTGACGGCGTTCATCCCCTGTGACTCTGCAGTGATCTATTGCATGTGACACACACACACACACACACACACACACACACACACACACACACACCCTGATCTCTTGTAACAAATGTTTTATTAACGCGTAACTGTGTTTGTGTGTGTACGTATAGGTGTGGCTCTGAGGTCATTCAACTGAACAACAGACCCAAGGCAGACACTGATCTGGGGTCAGAGACACATAGCACAGCATACACCCTTTTACTTTCATGAAATATTTGTTTCCCCTCTCAGACATGGAAGTGTTTTTATTTAGGTTCTTCTCTCTCCCTCTCATCTGGATGTCTTTAATCTCCCAAATGCCTCTTGGCTGATGACTTTTTAATTGAGGTTTCGGATTTAGCGGAGGGATTGCATGACGAGGAGGAATACATTTTGAGACTTACAAAAAAATGTATTTTCAAAGGAGCACTGATGTCCGGCCAAATGAAAGGAGCTGTGTTACATTAACTCCCTGGAAAGCTGACATTAGAAAAAAAAAAAAAAAAAAACGCCACATATTTTCTTTCATCAAAGCTATCAACTGTTTTTTGAGCATTAACAGTTCATCAATGCACAGGG